>OZJO01019698.1:0-28526 GCA_900406225.1 Acrobeloides nanus
AGCGTTTTTGAGATATAGAGCTTTCTTATCGGGGAACTCATGCTTGAACATCCTGTAGTAGGATTTCCCATAACATTTAAATTTTTTTTATTGTATATAGCATTGAATTATATATTTTTCCATTTTTAAATAAAAATTTTTGTTATTGATATAAAAAAATCTGTAAGATACTTTTAGCGAAAAGATAAAAAGCATGATAGAAGACGTAGCAATTGTACGGACTCTGTAACCGCTATTACATCAATGGAGACGTTACGGGGGGGGGGAAGAGAGTCCGCATCGTCCTTGGATTCAACCCTAATCAAAGAAATGAATAAATTTACCTAATGGTTCTATACAAAAATTTTTTTCATTAAAATTTTGATTTTTGAACAAAAATATTCATTTTTTCAAAAAATTTCACAAATAGCTCACCAAGGGATATCAAAGAACTGACCTTTTAAGTCAGTTAAAACTGAAAGGAGTTTCAAACTCTTTAAGGTAAGTTTCAAACTGACCTTTCATTTACATTATATGTTCATCAAATTTTTCTCCTTGATAAGTTCGACACGCAAGCTAGACAATGTAATTTTTTGAACTTATCAAGGAGAAAAAATTTAACGAGCATATAATTAAGGAAGAATAGGTCAGTTTGAAACTCCTTAAGGTCAGTTTTAACTGACCTAAAAGGTCAGTTCTTTGATATCCCTGAGCTCATCCTTTCCCCATCCGAAAATTTGGACTATACGCCGCTTATATTCCTGGTCATTGAACTTACGTAAACAAAATCTTATTTTTAAAGATAGTTGATTAGTTGAACTTTGCTATTAAGAGCAATTAAGCATGATTTTTGTTCTCATTAAAGATTCGAGCCTTAAATTGGATCTAGTTAGTTATAAAGCTTTTTATTTTTTTTTGGTGATATTTACAATTTTAAAAGATTTTTTCCACCACATGCGCAATTAGAATGAACCAAACAAATCCTTATATTCATTAATTCTTATTACGTCAAATGTTGAATATAAATTTAATTTTAGCCAAATTCATAAATATTTTAGCCACATTCATAAATAGGCATAGTAATCTTCAAAGCTAGTCGGTTTTTGAAGTTTAAACCCCAGTCTAGATATGTGGTAGTTTAAGTCACAATAATTTTGTAAAACGAACTTTTAAAAATGAAAATTTTTGGAGTAGCTATTTTTATCTTAGCAAATTTGTTATCTACTTATGGTGTGCCAAAGAAATTTCAGTAAGTTCAGAGCGTGGCAAGGTTGTTGCAATTGGTACTAATTCAAGGTCGAAATTAACAATTGGCAGCATCCAATGACCATCATAAGTGTGTAAGAGGGAGCCCAAAAAAAGTTTCTTTGAGTTACCCCCCCCCCCCCCACTAATGGTGAATTATTATGCAAATTAATATGGGGAGTGTTATTTTAGCAAATTTTTGGAATTGATTTTTTTGTATTTATGTTAAAATAGCAATTTTGCAGACTTGTTTAATTTTTTAAAATATTATGTTTGGCTTACAGGGTGTGCGGAAATTATCCGATCCCCTATAGTAAAATATATCTAGATACTTTTTTCGCCATAACTTTTGATAGAAACAACCATAAACCGAGATCTTGGTGTCATTTTAAAGCTACGAACGTGAGCTTTAAAAAGACACCAAGATCTCGATGTATAGATGTTTCTAACAAAAGTTATGGTGAAAAGTATCCGATAATAGGGGGTCAGATAATTTTTGCACACCCTGTAATCATTTCCTCATTCTCCCCATCACCTCCCCCCCCCTCCCTCCATCGCTCCACTTCCCTCTCGGACACCTTTCCCCGCTCCACCCCTCCTATGAGCTACCTCCTCCTTAACCCTTTAAGTTACAAGTTACCCGGGAGCCCAATTGGGCCCCTGTGCACACGTATGTTGACTATCATGGCGTAATGGTCCGGTGCTCTGTTAAATATTTCAGCATCACCTACACTAACAAGGCTTCATTCCTCTTTGTATCCAAAAGATTTTGCATGAACCTTTGGTCAATTGAGGATTACAACTAGAGAGACATCGTTTTCTTTAGTTATAAGCAGAGTTTGAAAATGGAACCGGGTCTCGGACTTAAAGAACTGGGGTCCTGGCTCCGAGACCCAGTCGGGCAGATGGATAACTAAAAATAGGTCCCTATCAAACTGAGTTCTGGGTTCCGGACCCATGGGACCCAGGGCTCACACAAGTCATGCTTTTATGACCCTTCTCCAATTTCATTTTGCTTAAAGACTTAGGTAAGTCTTTGAACAAAGTGAAATTTCTGAAAAAGTGACCCTTTTGCTACCTGAATAAGATGTACAGGATGAGTTATAAAAACCGGTTTTTTTCGATTTTTTTCAAAAATTTTCAAGATTTTAAATTTCCACCAAAATGACCATAATATATTATATGGGGGTTTTCTATAGAGAAATCAATTGCGCGCAATTCTATGAGAGCAATCACTTTGCGCACTTGGAAACGTTTCTCTGGCCCTGTTTCAGGGAAGATACCTGTGTAATGATGCAAAAAATAAAAATCTCAAAATGCAAAATTTCGGTTTTTTATGACTCATTCTGTATATTCGAACTTAATCCAATTCTTTAATAAAAAAGATTTTAGAGAAAAAATAGAGATTATCCGAGAGCCACCTTATCATAGTATCAATATATTCACTAATCCAGTTAAGTGTTGCCAAACACCTGGGTCTTACTTACGCCGAATTATTTGCGCCTCTTATGTGGACGCAAAAATTTCAGAAAAAATGTGTCGAAAATTTTTTTAAGAAAGATCTTTTCTTAATCCTAGATGTTTGTTACATTATTTGCCGTTTTTTTCTTGAAAATAAACTTTTTATAAAAATCTAAATTTGCATATGCATACAATAAAAGACAAAAAGAATAAACAGGTTATAGAAATCTTCAAAATATAAACTCAGAATAAAACATACAACGGACTAGTAATAAGAGAGCTTGAAACAGTCTTCATACAAAAATCGATCGATTTCAGATAATAAATGCATAAAAGTTTGAGATATGGAATGATCCTGGTTTGCGTAGACCTAAAGTAATGTTTGTTGATAAAAACTTTAATAATGATAAAAAGATTTACTAATTGTGTGAAGTGTACATTCGCTTCTTGAAGAGCTTTTGATAGTAGAGCACTGTTTTGATAATGTACATTGTCTAAAAACATAAATAACTTTTAACGTTAAGTTGTAGTTGGGTCACTGTGGATGTAGGCGGGGGGAGGGAGTGATCCTTGAGTCTTTTTTCATGGGGCATTCTCTCTTACTTCATCTCATCCTAACTTACCATCAGCCTTGCCACCTTATTGAAGCCTGCCCCTCTAGTCCCGTCCCCGTGAGGGCCCAGGCCCTCAACGCAAATCCTATGAGGTCTGGGCTAAGGGGATTTTAGGATCGTTGCTTGTTAAAGGGCACAATTTTGGTCTCAGATTCGACTAAATATGAAATCGTAACTTACCATCAGCCTCGCCATGTGCTAACAAAAATTTTACATGTTTAATATTGTCAACAAGCGTTTTATTCAACAAAGAACCCGCCTAAAATGAACAAAATTTGCATAAAATGAGTCTAAATTTAGCATCCCTGCATATCATTTAATTTTTTTATAAGGTCATGCAAGGATGACATTTTGATACAAAACTTTCACTTACATCATAACCTTGAGCATTTTCACTCGGTTGAAGCATATAGCGCTCTGTATAGGCACTATCTAAAAATAAAAAATAGTTTCAAATTTTTAAAAATATTATTTTTACCATAAAATCGAAAATCAGTGACTGGCGCGACAGCGACAGCACATTTTAAAGTTGTGCCAGCATCTCTGGCAGCAATATGGGCAGAAGCAAATCCACCATATGACTGAAAAGGGAGAATTTAAATTCGAAAAAATGAGTAAAAATTTTAAAAAATTACCCAGCCAAAGCTGGCTACCCGTTCTGGATCGAGGAATGAATGGTTCTTGAGCAATGATCTAAATTTCTTGTTTNAATTTAAAAAAATTACCCAGCCAAAGCTGGCTACCCGTTCTGGATCGAGGAATGAATGGTTCTTGAGCAATGATCTAAATTTCTTGTTTTTATATAGCTCATGCTTTTTTGTAACAACAGAAAACAATCCGAGCGGGCCGCGGGGGCCAGAATAGGGCGCTATGGCTCTTGGCCAGCCGCGGACTCCATCGGATCTATCGGTTTGTTTCTGGAATATGGCTATAATCAAAATTAAGAGAGCAATAGTAGAAATATGGTAAATTTTTCTGAAAATTTGAATTTTTGGAGTTTGCTCCCTCCTATAAATCTAGAAGCTCATATATGAAATCTTAAATGTCTTGCCATTTTTCAAATCCTACTTGATCACTTCAATTTGATCATCAATCTCTGGACCACCTAATTTTTTATACAAAGGCTGACGCATCCGCCATCCACGATGCGATGACCCTCTCCCATCGATATTTATCACCACATATTGCCTAGAGGAGGCAAAATATGTCAACATACTCGAAGGATTTTGATAGTTGACTAGAGCAGAGTTTGGACCCGCATACCTAAAATTTTGATTTTTTTATTATAATTTTTTAAATACAAAATGGTTCAAGTATACTTTTGTGATTTTTCGGGGCCAAGAATTTTTCTAAAATTTCCCTCTCTAGAAGTAATTTTATTGCACTNCATACCTAAAATTTTGATTTTTTTATTATAATTTTTTAAATACAAAATGGTTCAAGTATACTTTTGTGATTTTTCGGGGCCAAGAATTTTTCTAAAATTTCCCTCTCTAGAAGTAATTTTATTGCACTCATTCCCGAACCCTGAGTATGCTTCCCTGACCCTAATTTAGGGAAACACTGGGTTTTTGAAGTGAAAATGATCATTTTCCGCATTTTTATATAGAGGTAACAAATAACTATCTTCGCTTCACTTTTTTCCCTGAGCAGGCTCAGGGAAGCATTTTAAGCATTCAGGAATGTGTGCAATCGATTCCTTGCATAAAATTACCCCTATACGTGTTATTTAAAAAAAAAATTCCCGGATCCTAAAAATCACAAAAGTGAACTTTTTTGAGCCACTTGTAAAAGGCTTTGGCTTACAAATGTAACAACACTGGATAGGAGAATTTTGGATTGAATTTAGGTGGGAGCATCAATTTTACATGTGCTTCTAAAAATTAAAACAAAAAATTTTTATTAAAAAATATTTTACCCAAATTTGAAGACATCATAACAGTGTCATGCTTTATTTGTGGGATTTCATAAGAAGGATTGAAGGTGCTAGTGTTATCTTTGATTATATAGTCTAAAAATAATAATAAAATTGCGTGAAAAATTCTCATTTTTTCAAGAATTTATGATAAAACTATAAATGAATTTGGAATAAGAATTTTTTGTGGCTTTGTAGTTCATTGGTAGAGCACTGGCCCAATATGCCGAAGGTCGTGGGTTCGAGTCCCGCCTCAAGGAAGATTTTGCCAAGATATCGGAGCTATTGGCACGCTTTGTCACCCTGACTAAAGGGAATATCGAAAGGAAAATCTCTCCTACTTTAAAGGGACACTAATCATGACTTAGGTTTTGCCAACTTTTTTTAAAAAAATTAATAAAAAAGTAAGTTTCAACCGAATTTTTTCGGACGACCACACATTTGGTTGCTGATAATCTGGAGAATTTTTTGTAAACAAATTATTGAAAAATCATACGTTTTATCTGAGATATAGCCATTTGAAGTTTGGACACAAAATGCCCATTTTTGCAAAAATTCAAAAATTTTTAGCGAATTTTTGAATTTTCAGATAAATACAGAATCTCGGATAAAACGCGTGATTTTTCAATAATTTTTTTTACAAAAAATTCACCAGCAATCAAATGTGTGGTCGCCGGAAAAAATTCGGATGAAACTCATCTTTTTATTAATTTTTAAAAAAAAGTTGGTAAGCCATGGTTAGTGTCCTTTTAAGACTTCACGCCAGAAACTTCTACAATTTTTTAAATTTATGAAATCCTTACTCTCCAAAATATTTTTCGTTTTTTTCAGATAAATATCAGAATTTCTATATGGTGCGCTACAAAATAGCAAAAATTGCTGTCCACTAGGTGCAAAATTGGCTTTTGCCCATTTGCATTCTCCTATCAGACAGCTTATACATTGAGGAGCTACTCCGTCCGACTCCGATGCATGAGGAACTCGGAAGAGATGCATCTCTCCAAGAGTACCACCTCGAGATTCAAAAAATCTAAAAGATTTTTTTTAATTTTCAAAAAAAGTTTTTCAAAATATTACATTTCATCTCGCTCTTTGTCATATCCAACAATTTCATTGACATCATAAGCTCCTCCATGGTAGCCCGATACTGGATAGTATTTTCCTTCGATCTAAATTAAAATTTTTTGAAAATATGGTACAACTAGAAGTATACATGGGCCAGGGCCGGTTTAGCCCAGCCGACAAAAATTGAGCGGATTGAGGGCAGACCAGCCCGATTGTCGCCTGTCTGGCCTAGGCCAGGCTTAGTCTCAGTCTTGCACATCTATAGGTACAACTTACCGTTACAGCAATATGTGCCACATGATTATACACATTTCCATCAGAATGCTCCCTGGGTAAAATTATGAAAAATCCGCTTTTTGAGAAAAATTTGATCTTGAAATCTTGAGGTTCTGCCCACATGTTCATTTCTCTTACGGTAAATTGAAGACGGAGGTGCTAGAAATTGTAAAAATAAATTTTTTGACAAAAGTTCAACATACGGTTTTGCATTTAAGTCCATATTGACAAACTGATAGGATGACAAAATTTTGATTCCGATTTGCCCAAACTACGATTAAATACTCCACTTTTTCTCCATTCTTTTCCAGCATTATCCAATCGGTCGAGAAAACATAATAGGAGCTAAAAATTTTTTGCTGAAAAAGAAGCAAGGTCTTTTTTATACTTTGACTTTTATGGAAAAAACATAGACATGTTTAAAGGTTGAGCCCCCGTTCCAGTGGAGTAGAAAGCGAATGAGACGGATGTGGGGGAGGAGGCAGGGGATTAGGCAGGATTTTGCAATAGCGGAGTCTCCAAAAATCGAAAAAATCATAGGGGCCATATGTAAGCCAAGAAAAATGCTACTTCACAGTTTTGCGTTCAACTAATTATGAGAATGTTACGTTGCGTTTTACTACATCACGGTCAGTCAACCATATGAAGGTAGCTGGTGACCACCCCACTCGTTCCTGAAAAAGTTAGAAAATTTACCCAAATGGATCAGCATCCTTGCCAAACAAATCAGATGGCGGCAAAATCATTTGAGTAGAATTCATCATTTTATTCCATATCCATAAAAACACAGCAGGCTGATTTGGAGCTCCAGCCTTTGGGTAAGGGATTTGATGATATCTGAAAAATTCCACAAAAAAGGCTATTTCTAATTTGTTTGTTTCCTTACGTTGGATATAACAAATGTGGATTATAGTGAGGAACTTGAATTTTTGTCACATTTCTGTCATCAAACATAGCATATGCTAGATAGTTTCCTGATATTGACCACCATAGAGCTTTTGAGCTGGAGAAGATTTCTTCTATAATAAATTAAAATTTTTTATAATTCAACTTTTTGGGACGAAACAATATTATGGAAGACAATATTATGAAAGTTGAATATAGGAAGAAGTGTCTTTTTTAAAAGTCCTCTGCTCATACATGAAGAGGAGAAGGGGTGCCAATTTTGAAAACTGTGGGGTGGAGAGGAGATCTTATGTTGTTTACTACCTTTTTGGTAAGCTATGAGTCAAGGAGAGGAGTGGAAGTATTATTTTTTGGGCCCTTTTTGCATGGGGAGAGGAGGTGTCTCCTACCTGTCCCCTTATATTAAAAAGTCAACGTTTGAAATTTTTTACCTTCATATAACCAATCGGATATACCATGATATCTAAATTGAGCGCCATTCCAAGTTATTTGAGTGGCAGAAGCTCTATCCATAGGGTTGGCTTGATAATAGATATTGTTTTCATAGACGAAGACCTAAAATTTAGTAAAATTAATTTTTGAAAAAAATTTACAGGGTGCCAAAAAAGGTAATTTTTTATATTTTTTAGGCAATTTTTAAATTTTTTTCAAGTTGTTTAATTTTCGCCAAAATAACCCTTCTGGGATTTTTCTATGCGACAAATCGATTTTATCAAAAGTGGACATTGTTTTTGTTGTGTTAATTCGGTATAAAATGTGTGACAGACTTTTTAAACACCTGTATAAGCTTACAAAATCAACCGCTCCAGGAGCTGGGTTCCATTCCAAAAGTTGAACAGGTTCATTTCCAGTAGAAAGTGGACCGACAGGAATGCGATTTCTAAAAAATTGATTTTTTATTCAATTTATGAATTTTTATTTGCTCTAAATTAGTTATTTATATTTTTAGATTGGAAAAATTTCAAGAAAAGTTCCAAATCGAAAAGCCATAAAAATAGATTTTCAACTCAGTTGACTCATAAAAAAGGCTTACTTCAAAATGCCATTTTGGATCTCTGCTACCTCGTATAAAGCTTTGCTTGAATGTCGATAAACCTGGAAAAAATTTTTCTTTGTTTTTATTTTTACCCTACCTGGTTTATACTCTTAGCTATTGTCACATATTTTGAATCGGCATTAAATTTCGCCAAACTCGACCCATCTTTTCCATCCAATTGATCTCCTCTTATAAACACTTCTTGCTCACTAAGAATGCTATGTACTTTATTTGTATTCACTTTCTAAAAAATGTTTACTAAAATTGAGTTTGCAAATTATTCTTTTATTACCACATAGCTTTCAGGGCCTTTCATAATCAAAGTGTCATTTTGAAGCCACTTTGCAAAATATTCTGAGATCGGTTGTGGCCCATTGATGAAATCATCCATGGTATTTCGGCCAGAATCGTTAGGAAACCTCCGATGTGTGGACCGAAAGGGTAGAGATCCATTTGGGACTGATTCGCCATAAGTGAAAGCGCCAATATCTTCAAAGTCAACTGCTAAAACGCAAAGATTTTTTGTTTATTTGATGTTTTAAAAGAATTTTAAATCCACTCTTCCGTCTTCAATCTTATTTTTCCGAGTGGAAAGTCCTTTAAAATTTCATACTTTTGATGGATTTTGAAAATTTTTACCGTTTAATTTAGCAAAAAGGATGATACAGAAAAAAATCTTAACAGTTAGATAGGAAAGCATTATTTACAGACAAAGATAAAAAGTTTTACTCCAGTAGAATTTTTAGCTATTTATATACAGACAGACAATACAAGAAGAGACAATAAGATATGCTTTAAAAAATTTTTTCTGTTTTTATTACTCAATGNTTACTCCAGTAGAATTTTTAGCTATTTATATACAGACAGACAATACAAGAAGAGACAATAAGATATGCTTTAAAAAATTTTTTCTGTTTTTATTACTCAATGTTGAAGACAACAATTGCTATTGTTAAATTATTTGTAGAAAAAGTAAATAAGATTTGGTTCTAATCAGTAGTGAAGCTTACGGGTAGAGTTGGTAGGAACGGGAAATTCTCATCGGGAAAGGAAGCAATCGGGAATGGGAATCGGGCCAAAAATTTTTTTCGCTCCTTATGGAGAACTCGAGGTGTCATATTTCACCAAAATTGGTCTCCGGACCCTTTCATTGTTTTTATCATAAATTTTTTCTATTAAAGCATTTCTTACAGTTTTCCCTTTACGGTAAAAATACGTATTTTTCAATTTTTAAGGGTCAAACAAAGGTTTTCACGCTTCGGAAATGCGCGCAATCGATTTTTCGCATAAAATTACCCCTAGATATGTCATTTTGCAACAAAAACAATTAGGCAAAATTTTTTTCGGAGATTAGGCTCTAAAAAATACCCCCCCCCCCCTTTAAGAAATAAAACCCACGTTTTTGAGTCAAAATCACAGCGACTGCAGCAGCTACACATAATACAACAACTATAGCAAATATAACAATAAAAATTTGAAAACATCTCTTTCTGAATTTCTTTCGAGTCTTCCCCTGAAAACGGCCATTTAGTATGAAAATCATTAAAAAATTGAACTAATTTTTTGTATACCCCAGAATCGAATTGATCCTCTGCATGCGCATTGTAATTATTAGAGGATGAGCGGCTTGATGCATTACATACCATAATTCCGCATGAATCACATGGAACTAACAGCATTAATTTGGTATCATATCGAACTAAGAAAAGGAAAAAAGTTAATGTCTAAAAATTTAAAAAATATGTACAGGATGAGACAAAAAAAGTGAAATTTTATGATTTTTACATGAATTTGGGACCCGAAATTTTTATTTAACACTCGGATACTTTAATAATTTTTTGAGTCTTACGATATATATATGAAATTTTAATGAGATACATACAAAGATGGGGCCCAAAACCCCCAGATGGGACTTTTTTTGAAAATTTTTTTAACATTCGCATAACGTAATCAGTATGACAAACTGTATCGAAAGACTCAAAAAATGATTGAAAATTACCCCTCTAGGGGTAATTTTTTTAGAAAACGATTTGCGCGCATTCTTGAAGCGCGAAAACGCTTCCCTGATCCTGATTCAGCGAAAAAAGAGAAAAATGACCACTTTCGCTTCAAAAACCCAATTTTTCCTGAATCAAGGTTCGGGAAGTGTTTTCGCGCTTTATGAATCGTTTCCCCACATAAAATTTTTACCCCTAGAGGGGTCATTTTTAGGAAAAAATTTTGGGTCCTAAATTCATGTAAAAATCACAAAAACCTTTTTTGAATTACCCTGTAGCTAACAAAAACGAAGTGAGCAAACGTCATAAAGATAGAAATGACCCTATTTTTCGCGGCTTAATGAATGCTTAATGAAAAGGTCAGTATGTATTTATATAAGAAAGTAATACTTTGGGTAAACAAAAAAAATTCAAAAATACAATTTGAGAAATTATGCAAAAGAATTAGTTGTGAAAAATATAATTTGACAGATTATTACTGAGTTTGATTCCATATTCCAACATAATCTATTTTTATGACATATCTGATGGTGGGGAGACGAAGGGATTTTTTCGGCTAGATTTTGATTCTATCTTATAGAGTAAAATTTTCTGCACAATTTAGATGTAGATCACTTTTTGTCAAAGAGAATTTAATTTTATATGTTTAAAATAAAAGAATTAGGCCAAAAGACAAAATTTTTCTCGTGAAAAGACAATTTTTCTATAAACATAAAATCTCAAAATTTGTCACTTATCGGAACAAACTGTTGAAAATTTGTTATTATCCCATAAATTGACTATCCCTGATGCAAAACTAATACAAAAACGAGTCTCTTCCGTCTATCTATGTATCATTAACGACCAACAATAATCGGATAAAAACAAAAATAAAAAAGATACAAACCTTCCCGAGCAATAAAATCAATAAAAACTTTGTCATTTTATACGAAAAACAAAAAGTGTTTTGTAAGTCTAAGCCCCATTTTATCCACTCAAGACATATAAAATGCGAACACGTTGAGTGATTTCGGGCGGTAAAGTACAACATTGCCCACACGCCAAATTCGATAGTGTATGGCTCTAATATTTATTTTTTGCGAGTCATTATGGGAAGAGTGGTTGAAAATTTTTGATTTATGTAAAAAGTTTAATGATCTATCAAAAATATAAGAGCAATTTTTGGGTGACCAAGGGATAAAAAGCTCAAATTTTCAACAAAATTTTTAAAAATCTTCTGAATTTTTTGTATTCAGGGGGAGGGGGTCTAAAGTTTGTTTCCAATAATTTCTTCAGATTTCCAGTTCCTCAGGAACTGGAATCTGAAGAAATTTTTTGATTTTAATCACCAGAAGGTACTTCTACGAGGGGGTATACTCCTAAAAAGGCTCAACAAAGTATTCCCTGAATCAAGGGCAGGGACGTCAATGCGAGCAACCAATTTTTCGCACAGAAAATCTCTATATAATCTCTATAATCCAATTTATACAATGATCTGATACAATACTGAAACCCCGGCAAATTATCGAACGACACAAATGTATACTAGGCCTTCGAAAATCTCATCATGTCGCTAACAAAAAATTATTTGGAGGAAAAAGTATTTGGGGATGATAAATTTTAAAAAATGGAGTAAAAGAATCTTGCTTCCGGGAAAATCTGGCTATTCAAATAGTATCTTCAAAAGTATGTAATATTTCCATAGGGAATAATAAATCTTTTATGGCAAAAAATCATATCATTTAGTTTTTTTCACGAGAAGATTCGAATAAAATTGGCGCTCCATAGTGCAGTGGATAATGAAGCCGACCGACAATGTGGTAAGTTAAGCAACGCTGAGTCCTCTAGGTTCGATCCCACTAAGGTAAAACTTTTGATTTTCAAATTCAGGTAGTAAAAATTTTTTGCTCACTGAAGATCAAAATTTTTTCTGAAAATCATATGTTTAACCCGATCGAGATCTAACCTAGCGGTCTCAACGTTGCTTAACTTGTCAAATCGGATGGTCGGCCTCCTTTTCCACTGCACTATAAAGAGCACACATGCGCAAACACCCCTTTAAAATTTTGAAATTTTACGCGCGTGATTTTTTGCCTCGATCCCCCCTGATTTTTTTAAAACTTTTCCAAAATGTTGAGCAAAAATATAAGGAGAACCAAGACAATTTTTTCGAATTCTTCAAAAATTTTCAAAAAATGTCTTACCCTCCTTCATATTTTGAAAATCACTTTTTAAACTGGAAATGCTCAGAAAAATTTTCCACAAAAATTTTGTTAAAATCCTTGTAAGTAAGTAAAAAAATCAGAGCCACAGGCGAAAAATTTCTTGCGAAATATAAAGTACCGAGGGACGAGATTAACGCTCGCGGTTTCTCCGAGAATGATTCCGAGCGGCACTCCCCGAGATTTTACTCCAGAGTAAAATAAAAACACACAAAAAAGTGAAAATTTTGTTGTTGTTTCAGATTTCGATGGTTTTGGTGTCAATCGTCTTCCCTCAACGTTCCTTACAACTTTTGTTTTAGCGCTGACAGTTTAAATCTAACGTTCCCTAGATCATCTATACACACAGACATACAAACATTATACGTTTATAGTAGAAGAATTTTGCTAGAAAATCCTAAATTTTTATATTTGCAGCAATGTTTAAATCGTCAAAAAACTTTTAAAAATTTTATGAATAAAAACTAGACATCGAAATCAGCATTAAAATCTTTTCATAAAGCATCTTTGTCACGCCAAAGTTGTAANAAAAATTTTATGAATAAAAACTAGACATCGAAATCAGCATTAAAATCTTTTCATAAAGCATCTTTGTCACGCCAAAGTTGTAAAATAATATTGTTTAAGCAACAAAGCTCAAGAAATCGACGTATATAAAAACATCGATCAAATTCATTCTTTGTTGTAATATGCAGAAATGAAAACAAATAACAATGTAACACGTTTAGAACTATGGAATTAAACTATTGTCTGAACCACAAAGAGAGATGGTACATTATAAGTTTTTAACATAAAAACCCATTTTGGTCATATTTTTTCTAAACAAAAATCATAAGATGGCTAAAACAAATCATCATCAATCAAATTTGAACAATTAGGCTTTTTTGACATACTTTTCACGAGAGACGTCAAAATTTGTAACGTCAAAAAATTGCAAAAACAATGCTGAGCAACAACGACCAAAGCATGAAATGTTTTGCATTCTTTTGATTCTTTAACCCTCTGACAAATGCGTAAAAAATCGTAAAATCCAAACATTCACAGAAAATCCAATTTAAAAGATTTTTTGATGCGGTTTTTTTAAATTTTATGAAAAAATATCATAAGTAGAAAATTGTCAATATGTTATTAAAAATGAATAAAAACATTTATATTTACTTTAAAATTCGAAATTTTATCAGTAAAATATTTAAAAATATAAACATCCAAAATATTAAAAATAATATGATATCAACATACTAAAATCGTTGCAACCGAAAATTTGCAAANTAAAATATTTAAAAATATAAACATCCAAAATATTAAAAATAATATGATATCAACATACTAAAATCGTTGCAACCGAATATAAAAAATCCCAAAAATTTGCAAGAACTTTTTTTTCTTGACAGTCAAAAATCGATCGTGATGAGATATTTCAACGACGGGCCGACAAATCCGGACAAACACTTGCGGACCGACATTTGCGAACCGACATTTGCGAACCGACACTTGCGGACCGACATTTGCGAACCCGAAATTTGCGAAAATTTTTGAGATTTTTAAAATTTATTTTTTAACTCAAAAGAACATGGGTCTTTTCTTAATGTACTCGTTGCTTAATAACAAAAAACTTGACCCCTTTGTTTGCTAAAATTGCAAATAATTATTTGAGAATGTCTTTTTAAAAACCTCAAAAATTCCCGCAAAAGTCGGTCCGCAAGTGCCGTTTCCGCAAATGTCGGGTCTGCAAATGTCGTTCCGCAAATGTTTGTCCGGATTTATCGGTTCGCCAGTTAGGCAGCCGTTTTGACTTTAAACATCTTAGCCATGGAGGGCGCCGTAGGCGCCCTCCGTGGTTAATATATAAACTTTCTGCGGCTCGTTAATGAAACAAAAAGGGTATTTTTATACATTATTTTGTGAAAAATTCAATAGCTTATCGCCAACGGCGCCCGATCTCCAAGTTCTTTCAATTTAAACGGGTTTAAAAATGATTATAAAAATGATAAAAGTGAAATTTAAACAAGACGAAAATGAAAATGGCGAATGATTCAGTTTGTTCTTTTGAATAAAAAATTGGTCTAGCATACATAAGCATAAAAACATTTTCATACACAAATAAATGCATCTCTAGTAAAAATGATATAAACCTTAGGACTAAATGCTAACGACTCTCCATAAAACTTTGTAAACTCCAACTTCGATTACACGTGTGCAAAAACTTTCAATAAAACTAAAATTGATGACTCCCTTGGCCCAGGTTAGCTGAGCGACCAAAATCGAAAAGTCTGATCAAGACGGCTGTTTGGTGTAAGTTAGTTGTCGTGGTCGTGGTCCAACATTTGTTGGAAGAATGATGTTCCCCTTGCCAAGTAGTGATGCCGACAGTAGAGCAAAAAGCAATGAGAAGAAGAAGGATTTGCGTCCTGTAATTTATGTATATGTATAGGTGGACAATCCATCAAAAAGTCTTGTTTTTTCGAAACATGCCAAGATAGTTGGTTAGAGAGAATTAATTTTGAACCGGGCATACGCTTGTTGAAAAAATTTATTGGAGGGTGAAAATTTTAAGAAAGAAGGAATGTTTTGAACGGTGACTTTCAGTAGAATTGATTGGAGGAGTGATCTAATTTTTCAGAGATCAATTTATAAAAAATAATGATCAAAAAGCAAAAATTGTGATGAAGGACTAAAAGTTAATGAGCGCTCATGCTCAAGCATGTGTAGGGGAGGGGGAAAATTTAAAGAATTTGGAAATTTTTTTCTCACACATCATGATGAACAAAGTTCGCATCACTGAGGGAGAGGGTAGCACCTCTATTTAAAAAAATTTGAACACCCTACGTATGTTTTTCTTAAATTTTATAACTTAAACAACCTTTCATCTAAACTTTACCTCGAGTCTTAAAGAAAAAGTGGACATTAAAATTTCAAGTGCTCAATCAACAAACTGCCGGATATCAAAAACGACCGGTATGTAACTCTATCTCGAGGAAAGAACTTAGCCCGAGAATTTTATTCAAAATCCGGTTACGAAAAGATATGCTGGGCAATACTTTTGGTCAATAAAGAAGAGATGAATGTGATCTGAAATCCTAAAAGAATGGGAAAGCGCAATTTTTGTCACAAAAAATGTAGTTAGTGAAATGAATAGGCAAAAAGTTGAAAATTTGAGAAATTTTTTCTGAAGATGACTAGTTTTTTAGAAAGAAAGTGGTAACCATGCTGCTCGAAAGCTGTAATTAAACAGCATAAAAGTCCAATTTAGTGCTCAGAAAAGAAGGGCAGAGCAGGGTAGGCCGAGCACGGTGCACCAAAACGCCAAAAAGATGCAGGCAAAAGTTAAAATTTAAAAAAATAGCCAATCGACTCAGGTCACATAGCGCTTCAAAACGAGTACCATATCATAGGGTTTTGGGAGTTTGACCCATGGCCGATTGGTTAACATGCTCTTCCTTCACTCATAGAACGCGGGTTCGATCCTGTACACCAAAAGTCATTTTTTTTATTTCGTCCATGGGTCAGAGTGATCCGAAATCCCATGGGTCAAACTCCCAAAATCCCATGATATGGTACTCGTTTTGAAGCGCTATGTGAGTCGATTGGCAAAATTTTTTAAAATTTTGTCCCTTTCCTCTTTAGTGCACCATGTGGGCAGAGCAGGACAAAACAAACTAAGACAGAGCAGGTCAGGCAAAGCAAGGCAGTACAGAGTAGGGTAGAGCAGCGCGGATACAGCAGGGCAAGTCAAGACAGGTCAGCACAGGGCAGGATAGGACAAGATAGAATAAGACAATCAAATCAGGCATTTATCTTACACAACAACAAAAAATCGATCAAAATGCAATAGTTTGACCCGAAAACACACAAAGCTAAGTCGTCCGCCAAACAAACACTTATAAGTTCAAATCAAACGAAAAAATAAGCCTTTTCACCCTTTTATCCCTCATTTTCTCTACTTTTCCAATTTTCAATACTCTTTTTTCCACCCATACCTCAAAGCCCCCCATATTTCGCATAAATCTCCGAGCAATCTGCTACGATCCGCACAAAACAAGGTATGAAGTAACGAAGTGCAATGTAAACACCTTCCCTTTCCTTATTGGTTTTGTGCGCCTCATCTTCCGAGATAATTCACAATTTGTATTGCTCTTTCTTTGGTCTGTGAGTTGAAGAAGAATCAAATTTTCAATTCTCTCAAAGACGACACGAATACGTCTTGTCGGGAGGGTTTCATCAACTGAAGTCGAAAAATGTTCAATAATATGGTCTATATCTAAATGTGTAAACACGTGTAATATTAGGTAGTATGCAATTTTTATTGGCCAAAGGTCTACAACACAATGAATATAAAAAATGTCAAGTTATGAAATTTAAAAATAACATAAAGGGGAGATGGAATTGTATTAATGGGTGACGAGCATAATAACTTTTCGAGTAAGGGTAATTGGATCGCACCTTTCTGCCCTTTGGCTACGCCATAGATGTTGTGATGTATGTTGGGCATGCGGTTAGGTATCGAGTTTTTTGTTCCTATTAACGAAACCCTGAAATGCAAAAATATTTTAAACTGAGGGAGATATGAATTTCTTAATTTTTTTGATCATTTTTGACACTAAAATTATACTCAAAATTTAAAAAAATCATATCTCCCTTAATTATAAAATACTTTTGCGTAATTTTTCGATCGACAAAAGTACCTAGATTTTATTTTACTGACAAATTTACCCCAAGTTTTTGATTAGGGTTTTTAAGCTAGTTGTTAGTTTTGCAAATTATTTGAAAGTCCCCATCTTGATGAATGATTCTGACGTGCGACGATGGTTGTATTCTTTTTTCTACACAGAATTACATCTCTATAAGGCCCAACAAAAACTATCACACAAAGTGGATTTAATACAGCTATCCATGACAACATCGTTATTAAAATTACTCCAAGTCTAGGCATGCCAATGTTGAACAGCAGACTTATGATGATCATACCTATTGGTAATGCTCCTACTACAAGTGGAGCTAGGGCCTAAAAATAATATCGTTCTATGTCTAAAAAATAACAATTTCTAAACTAGCCTTACCTGTGTGACTAGGGCATAAGTCAATTGTCTTTGGAGTTTTTGGTTCTTTTCGCTTATTTCTGATTTAAATTTGTTCAAATGCTTCCAAGTTTTAATATTAAAGAAAATTATGAGTCCATATGCTACTGAGATTAAAGTAAGAGCATACAAAAGAGTGACGATCATAAACGGATTGCTCCAAAAAATATTAATTTTTTCTATCTTTCTCCTTTGTCCCCCTTCCATTATATTTTTGCCCAAACCGCAAAACTGCACAAAGGCAAATGGTCGCCTCTACTTTTTAAATTTAACCTTTATTAAAAATTATTACTAAATGACTAGCTGCAAAGATTGGCATACTACCATCATCTTCGAGCCAAAAATCATCTCGTTGAATGGAGTAATAAAATCCACTAGCTACAGTATTATCTTCTACACTAGGCCAAACTGCAAGCTTGACCCATAAGGTGACACCAAGAGATAAAGCAGCTGTAAGTACATATAATAGATAAAATTGGGTGTTACTCAATAGCCGATTCCTAAACATTAAATTTTTTATAATAATATTTTTTTAACCTCTATGGATCGAACCCTATCCGTTCTTGAATTTTACGCCACTTGCTTCTGTGCCATGAGTATTGAAATTTTTTACTTATGGTCGGAAATGGGCTATACCAAAATTGTGTTTGCACTTTTCAACTTTTAATTAAAATTGAAAGTTGAAAAGTGCAGGTGGTATAGTCCATTTCCCGCCATAAGTAAAAAATTTACCATCCATGGCTCATGAGCAAATGGCGCCAAAATTCGCATAATGGATAGGCTTCGATCCATCGTCGAAAAGATTGAAAAATTATGTTTTTACCGAACAAAAAGCACATATCTATAGCAAGAAGGGATCGCAGTTGACGAAACACAAAAATACACAGCAAAAATATATACAAGAAGCAAGTAACTGTTCCATGGTTGGGAAATACGACGGAGAGGACCAGCGTTTAAGATGATATATTCGCCATTGATGTCAATATTCTAAAGTTACATTTTCATTTTTAAGCGGTGGTGTATATAGGATTTTAAACTTTTTTAAATCAGGAAACTTATGTCAAAACTAGTTTTTTCTGGTAGAAAAAGTTGAAATTCCTAGATACGTCACTGTTTCTTTATTTATTGCTTTGGATGTAAATTCCAATTCGTACTTACAAAGAAAGTCACACTAATGGCAAAGGCAAAGAACATATCAACAAAGCTATTCATTCTCAAAATCTTGCTATATGGTCGAAGTTCTTCTGTAGTTTTCTTTTGAATTAGATATAATAGAGTAAAGTTAATGCCAAAAGAGAAAGTTGTCGACATTATATCACTTACAAAACTTATAGATTTTAAAATCATTCCGAATTCTTAAGACGGTATCTCTATAAGAATTTTAATGAGTAGGGCGCAGGGGTGCTAAGGGCCGGGCCTCGGCCCATGGGCTGGGGCCGCGGTTTTTTACGGCCCTAAAAAGATGGGTCGGGCCGTAAAAAATCGCTGCCCTACTAAAATGGCAAGTTTCATTTTTAAACAAAATTGTCATTTTATGAACATTGTCAGCATTAAAATACACATTTTTCAAAAATTTTGCTCCTGCGGCGCTGCTTTTTGCATTAACGCAAGGAAAAATCAACAAAAAATGGTAAATTTTTGAAATTTTTTGATAAAAATGGACCGTATATAGACCGGGGCCGCGGTTTTTTGCGGCCCGGGTTTGGAACCATTTTTGAAATCTGCATATTTTTCAATTTTTAGGGGGTAACTCCATAATTTTTTATTTTTACAAAGATTTTTGTAAAAAATAATATCGCTATCGTGTTCCTCATAATCAAAAATCTCCAAGTACAAAAATCAGCGCCTGAAATGCTAAAATAGCCGATACTGCGACCCTATGAAAAAACCCCTTAAAAGTTGAATTTCTTAATTTTTTCAGTGGGTACCCTTTTTTTGTTTTTTTTATTCAAATTTTGAAGTCCCTGAATTTCGAAAATGTCGCTAAAATTTTCGCCATGACTCAAAACGGTAAACTATGAATTAGCCTCCAAAACGTATATTTTTTTGGTTAACTCTATTTGATAGAGTTAACCAAAAAAACAATTTTACCTTTTAATTCATCTGAAGGAACTTTCCGCCACACCTAATAATTCATTATTCGAAGAAAAAACACAAAGGACATTAAACCATGTGTAAGAATATACATTTTAAAAGATTCAAGTGTTAGAATTATTGTAGCGTAATTGAAAGTTAATTCATCCACATATCATAAGACTAATTTTTTTGAATTTGACGTTTCATATTTGCACCTAATTTTACACATCATAAGAAGTTTTTATATCACAAATATACAGTCCCCTCTCGATAAATGGACACCCTACGAGGGTGTGATTTTAGTGTAAAAACAATGCCAAAATTTTATAAAGCAGCAAAATTAAACAATAAGATAAAAAGAACAATTGTATGACAAAAGATAACAGAATCACATGACAGGTTCTTAATCCGATTCCCCTTCTGTCGATTCCATTATCGAGGAATTCCGCTAGATCCAGACGATTCTTGTGTATAAAACGTTATCGGGTGAAAACGAAGCTAATGTAGTGTGCAACAGTTCTTGATGCCATTGGTTGAGAGCACCGATGTCGATGTTGCCGGCTGGATGCTCTTGAACTGGACCGAATGACGTCGCTTGAAGTTGTAAAGCCATTCTTCTGATGCTTTAAAGTCCGAGGTTCCCAACATTTTTATCTTCCTTGGCCCTCTCCTTAAAAAGAAGTTAACCTCGAAAGCCAGTCCTCTAAAAAATGTCTACCTTGAATAAATCACTAGAAACTGGAATCTTTTTACTTAACAGCTGCTTCATCCACCTCAAAAGTATTTCTTCCATCTTCGAATGTTTTGCTGGTTTCAGGCAGGCTTGCTTAGCTTTCCATCGTGCTTCGATCGCTTGCAGGATTTTCTCCTTCTCTTGAGAATCCTTATAATGGTTGGGCCACTGTCGAAGAACTAAATAGTTGGCGATGATAGTCAAAGGCAGTGGCGTAGCTAGATATGGATTTCGGGAGGGTCTATTTTGGAAAAACGAAAATCATAAGGCCAAAACTTACCCTTATGTAAGTTTTGGCTGGCCTTCCTCTGGCTAAAACTTAAGGGACTCTTATGATTTTTTGGCCGATTTCGGAAGGACCCTCCCCTAGCTACGCGCCTGCCAAAGGGTTAGAACTTTGGTCATTCATTTGATTAGCCCGAGTTCGATCGGCTAGAGTCGAATTTTAAATTTCAAAAAAATCACAGACCCTCTAAATTAAGCCTCGAATAGCTATGGCAGACGAAAATTTGCATTGGTTGTATCTAGGGCCGAGGCTAGAATTTAGATTTGGAGAGGGCACGACTCTTTTTTCAGGCAAAAATTTGTCAAAAAATTGCAGAAAAGTGACCAAAAAAAGTCGAAAATTTGGCTAAAAATTGAAAATTTTGACTAAGATTCCCCCATTATGTTTTGGCCGGTCAAAGGCCGATCAAAAAAATCATACGGGTACCCCTCTGCATTTTGATGGATAAAAAGGTCCCCCTCCTAGTCGATCCTTCTCCTTATTCCACTTGGAAGCGGGGAGGGATTGATAATTTAGAGCACCACAAAAATTTTTCGCGGTTAGGTTTTCGCAAAAAAATCATTAGGAAGTATGCACCGCGTAAAATTGGAAAATTTATAGCCACCTTTTTTACACTTTGTACAATCTCTTTTGCATCTGCGCTTCCCCCACAGAAGAGTCTGGTCAAATCTGGTTCGAACCAGTCGTGTTTGCATTGCTTGAGCACTCGGTGGTCATGCAATCCCCCGTATTAATGCGCTTAGGATACTTCGCGAAGTTGTCAGCGGAAGTGAAAGTCTCCCATTTTGCAGATAGCTTCCGAAAACAATACAATCTGTGTTAGTTTTGACATGATGATGAGCTAGTTTATTGGTATAATTTTGGTCGATTTTGATGGGATTTTGGATTAGGATTAAGTAAAATTTTTTTTGGCTATACTCTTATACTAGGTTTGTGTATACTTCTCTTACATAAGAATAGGACAATTCATCCCTAAAAAGAAGTGTTAGATTTATATCATTTTCTCTATATCATTTCGTTAGGATTTTTTAAAATTTCGGCCCACTAGGAGGACGCCTGCCCCCTTAAAGTCTGTTTTTCTGGAAATCCCGAGTTCAGGATTTGTAGTTTTACAATCTATAAATTGTAGTTTTACAATCTTTAGGAAGAAAATTTTTTTTGTAGTTTGNTAAGAAAAATGTTTTTTGATCAACTTAAAAACGGATACTTTTTTGACCAACTTAAAAACGGATTTTTATACTGTACAAACTACAAAAAAAAATTTTTTTCTTCATATAGATTGTATAAAAAATCATATAGATTGTACAAACTACAAATCCTGAACTCGGGATTTCCAGAAAAACAGACTTTACACCCCTTGCCTATACCACCCCACCCCCCAGCATCGCCTATTGGGGGAGGAGATAAGGACTCCTATCTTAGGCTAATCTCTAAATATGGAGTAGGATGTTTTTCAAATTTCGGTGAATTTTAGAACCATGTTTAAAAAATTTTTCACATAAGGCCGAAAACGCATAATAAAAGTTTCGTAGTATTGGGTTATTCGGAAACTGTTTTCGCTTTTTGAAAACGGCGTTCCCAAAGTTCTTAAACATCATCAGCATTTATTCCATGTCGAAAATAGGTGGAATTGACGTTTTTTAGAATTTTTTCGATTTTTTCGCTTGGGGGTAAAAAAATCGAATTTTCAAAAAGTTCTCCAAATCGGCTGATTTTTATACTAGAGGGTTTTTCAACATGGGGAACTCGAACCTGAAGGAATTTTTTGATTTTGACCGCAGTAAAGGGTCTAATAGGCCTTTGTTTGCAAATTTTCAGGGTTGAACTCCTAGCTAATTCGATCCTTTCCTGCTGTTAAAATAAAAATTTTTTCCTTCATATTCGAGTTTCCCATGTCTAGAAACTCCTGAGTACCAAAAATCAGTCAATTTGGAGAACTTTTTGAAAATTCAATTTTTTACTCCTTTGTCCCCAATCAAAAAATCGGAAAAAAATTCTCAAAAAATTTCTCGAGTCTACCTATTTTCTGTATGGGGAAACGATAGGAATTTTTAACAACATTGAAAACGCCGTTTTCGAATAACGGAAACAATTTCCTAACAACTCAATAAAAATTATCACTTTTCTCTTTTCATCAAAATATCATAAATTCGTGATTTACGGGGCAACCCTTGAATGAGAAAAAGGAGAACGTTGTGTGTGTGATGCTGAAGAAGTATTCCGCGGAACATATTTCCTTTCTCTTCTAATTGCGTAAAGATTGCAGGAAATTTGGCTGAAGGATCCTGTTCTCTAAGTTTCGATGACTATTTTCAGAAGAATGTTAATGTTTTATTAAACGGTTTGTAAAGTATATTCATTCTTCTGTTTTTATCAGTCTTTTTTGGTCTCAGTTACACACAAAAATGGAGGAGAGGGTTCTTTTATTGCTCTACTCGAGAGCCTGATCCCTGTTCCGGGACATCCCATATATTGATCGAAATGGGTCATACATAGTCAGGGTCCCATATATGGGCCCCCGCATTCTTAGCCTGGCAACCTTTTTTGGTAGCCATTTTTGGTAAAAAAAGACTAAAAATGGCATTTTTGGGTTAAAAATGGCAATTTTGGCGACCTTTTTTGGTCGACGATCTCTCAAGACCTCTTTCCGCATTTTTTGGAAATTGTCCCTATACAACCCCCCCCCCGCAATTTTTTCGATGTACCCCTCTTGGGCCTATTGCTAAACAGCTGTAAGTTGTAGTTGTAAAAATTTTTACAACTACAGCTACAACCACATTTACAACTACAACAAAATAGTTGTAGTTTTAAGGGTTAATTTCCTTTTCAGCCCATTTACAACTAGTTGCAATAATAATTACAAGTACAACTTACAACTACATTTACAACTACATCATAACTACATTTACAACTACAACTTACAGCTGTTCAGCAATAGGCCCCTGCCCATGTATGGAAGGACTAGATTAACTTTGGTAAAGTGTAATTTTTTAAAACTGTTTCGAGAAAATCATAATTATCCAAATCTCTCTCATATTTTTAACCCACTTGTTTCCTCTTAAAATTTCCCTTTTATCGGCAAAAAACTGATATAATCTCAATCGGAAAGCGGTAATTTTTCCGCTTTTAGTAGGAAGCCCTTCGATGTGAGTTAAGTTCAAGGCCAAACAAAAATTTCTTCAACAAACACAAACATTTTCGTAGTAGTAGATGCTACTTTTCGTCTCTCTCATTTTGATCTTATTAGTTGTTGGCGCGTGTAGTTTTCGTAAGGTATAAAAGACCTCAAAGATGATGAGTTGTTTCTAAATTTAAGTTTTGGGCTTTGAAAAAAAATCGAATTTTGGGCGGTTATTTTGAATTTTGGGACACTAATCTGTTATGAAAGAAGAGGGGAAGGAAAAATTTTAAAACTTTAAGTGCGAAAAAATTTCCCCTCTTTTTGAACTTTTTCTCATCTTTTCTATTTTTTTCATAAAATTATCAAAATTTCCTCTTTTCGTCATCAGTTTCTATTTTAAGCTCTATCATAAACGAGAGATTCACAGTTTTGCAAACAGGAAATATTATTTGCATGGTCAATTGAAAGCCAGCAAATCGGAACGGACTCTCAACTATTCGACAAAAAAAAGAATGCTCGCACCTTTTTCTTTTTATAGAACAACTTTTCTAGTACAACTCCCTCATTCACTTTCGTTCACGTTTATTCACACAAAATTGTATAACAATTTGAATTTTTACGAGCAAAAAATATTTGGCTATTGTGATTTTTTGATGAAAAAATATGGAATTTTTACGTTAAATCAAATATGTATGCTTGAATTTTTTTACGTTGTTTACGTGTTTTTCCCCCCAAAACTTGGGGGTAAGAATTGGCAGTGATGTACCTAGGATTTTATTTAGAATCGAACCCAAAATCACTGCTTGTGGGACTTAATCATCGTCGTAATTATGGGGGGACTGATGAAAATCGCCCTCCAACACGAAAAATCTTTATTTTTTGGGGAAGAAAAATGAGAAAAATTTTCAAAAAAGTATCAAACTCCTCCCCCTAAGCCTGAAAATCCCCCTCCCCAAATCTGGACAAAATCATGACGCCGGTTAATAATAAATGAATTTGACAGATCTTCGTTTATGTGACCGTGTAGTTCAGTGGTACTGGTTAGATAAACGAGAGATCGTGGGTTCGAGTCTCACCTTGGTCACTAAGGGTTTGCCTAGATGTCGGGGCTGTTGCCACATAGCATACATGGGATATAGAAAGAAAAATCTCTTCCATTAACGACATTCGACCTACATGACCTTTCTAACAAGGAAACTTAGATTTTGGCATTCTTCGGAGATTATGAGGTCTGAATCCCATTTGAGCCAAGATCCGGAAGAAGTCGAGAACTTGAAGTCTTTAACTTCGACATTTTCACATTTTACAATTTTTTCGATAAAATGCAAATTTTCAAATTTGTACCTTGACATATTTTTGAACCCTACCCTATGTTTGCCTTTTCATCGTTAAACCAGTGTTAATAAAAGAAAATTGCGTATTCAAGTATGGGTCTATTTCTTAATGGGATTATTTATGGGATGTCTTAAAAAAATATAATACAGGATTCCTGCCCTCAGGCGAATGACATAAACGATTTTTTTGTTATTGCCGATCGTCTGGAACAAGTTTAGAAGAAAGTTTTTGTACCGTGTGACTATATGAACGTTTATAACTTTTTGATGGGATATTTGTCTTATTCATTTTTACATTCTGATGAGTTATTGGGATATTAAGAAGTTATCATGATAGCCAAATTTTGATTTTTTTTATCCATGCATACCAAACGTAACGCCAGCCGCCGAAAAATTGCTTGGCCCAGTCTTATATAATTGATGTCGCGACTCATTTTTTTACGCATACTTAAAACCAAAATTGTCCATTTTAGCCAAAAACCATCAATGAAAAATAAAAAACCAGCATTTAACCGAATTTTGGATGATCTAGCCAGACGCCAGCTCCTCCTCGATTTCCAATTTGGCTCAGCTGGGTATAACTTCGAAGCCATTCGCAACATCGGCGCTGGCGCCTTTGGCATCGTTTGCGAAGCCTATGACAAAATCACCGGTGATAAAGTAGCTATCAAAAAGATCGGCCATGCTTCAGCCACACCCACGTTATCACGAAGAACCCTTAGAGAACTCCGAGTATTACGCTACATAAAACATGACAACATAATTCGATTACGGGACATTTTTCGAACATCCGGTTCACTGGGAATTAATGGTAGGGTTAGAAAGTTTACACTTTTCCGCGAGAAAAAATGTTACAGTTTTCATGGTGATGGATTTAATGGAAGGGAGTTTGTATCATGTGATTCATGGAACCTACGAATTTTTGGAATATGATTTAATTACGTTTTTTATGTATCAGTTGTTGAGGGGTCTAAAGGTAAAGATAGCGATTGAAAAATGAATAAAATGAAAAACTTATCAAAATTTAAAAAATGGAAAAAAGTTTAAAAAATTCAAGTTTCAATCAACTTTAAAATGATCGAAATTTTCTCAAAATACTTTTAAAATTGCAAAAAATTCAAAACTATAGCATATTTTATGCTAAAAAGGTGAATTTTGACAAAACATGTTACATGTTTTTAAAAAGAATACCGGGAGCCGAACGTAAAATTTCAGAGTTTTGGGTAAAAAAATGATGAGCGCAGACGATTAACAACAGAATCATCGAAATCAGACAAAAAATTTTCTTGCACGTCTATTTTACGTAAAAAAATCGATTTTTCAAAAAGTTGCTGGGAAGTGCCGCTCGACGTCGTTCGGAAGTGCCGTCACTTTCGGAGAAACCGTGTTCAGCTCCCCGTACTCGCTTATTAGTCTGCTATAGACAAACATGTCTGCGTACCACATAAAAAATCGTTTTTTATTTTTCATGTATTTTAAATTTTTCTATAGGGTACCCCCCCCCCCATGATTTTGGTACCAAAAATCTTAGAATTTTATAAAAATTGGATGTCAGAAGACTACCTCAAGCTAAAAAAACGTCCTTTTTTTGGTGGAGGTGGTGGGGGACCACCGCATCGGGGATCCCTTCCCCCCTCCCCCCACCTTGCCGATCTATGATTTTTTCAATAACAATTTTTAAAATACAAAATTTTCACGGAAAAAATCAAATCAAAAATACATTTTTAATTTTTAAATATAAGCAATTTAGTATCTCCACACCGCTGGAATAGCCCACCGAGATTTAAAACCCTCAAATTTACTGGTAAACTCTGACTGTCACCTAAGAATAGCTGATTTTGGTATGGCCAAATTAGCCATCAAACATGAAATTGAAAATATTGAAGAGCACTGTTTTTATATGACCCAGCATATTGCAACCTTACCTTATAGGTAAATATTGATTTTTCTTTCTTTCAAATCATTGATTTTTTCAGGGCTATGCCCAGGGGTTGGGGGAAGGTACATGCACCCCCAAAAGTTTAAAAAGTCCAAAGAGTCCTTTATGTTTTTGACCAAAATGTTTGAATTTTTTGTCGGGGTCTTGTACCCCATGAAAAAATCCTGGGTACGGCACTGGATTTTTTACAAAATCTTTTAGAGCTCCAGAATTATTATTCGTAACTCCTGAACACTCTACAGCAGTGGATATGTGGGCTGTTGGGTGTATTTTCGCAGAAATGATTTTGAAACGAGAGCTGTTTCCTGGAAGAAGTGTTAGCTCTCAAATAAAAATTATTGTAACTCAACTGGGGACACCACCAGATAAGGTAGAAACAAAAAAAATTTATTGTACTTTCTTCAAAAAGTTTTATTTTAACAAAATTTTAAGATAATGGATGATATCCGCTGTGAGCGAACCAAAAATTTCATTCAAGATCTTGGTTTTCAACCCGGTTGGGGTTGGCCGAATATTATGGCTCATGATGAAAGAGAAACAAACGAAATGGCGATAAATTTGATCTCACAATTGATGGATATGGATGCTGATAAACGGGTTGACGTGAATCAGGCCATATACCACTCTTTCTTCAAAAGTTATTGGAATAATGAAATTAATGAAGGGGCTTGTCCGTTTAAAGTAAGATTATATCCCCATCCCCTCATATTTGGATGGGATGAAGGTTAAAAAACTTATTTAAAAAAATTTTAGGTCAAGATGGACATGGCTGCCGTCGAAAATCTCCCTCATGAAAAACTCATCGCTCTCATCATCAAAGACACAAGAGCAACTGAAGATGAACATCTCAATTCCGGATCCACTTCATCCGGTACCTCGTCTCTATCCCCAGCCAGCATCCCCAGTTACACCGGAGGAAGCCTAGGTTTTGAATCTGAAGTCTCTATATCTGGAACCCAAACTGAAAATTCTGAAACCAACTCACAAAGCTCAGGTAGCCGACCAGATAGTCGAGAAAACCGACCACCTCTGTGCACGGAGGAAATACCTTTGGAAATTTAAAATTTCTAAAATGTCTTTCAATATTTTTTATTGCTCATTTTTTACAAACATATTAATATAATATACTCCGTTTTCCGTTGAAAGTTGAAAGAATAAGCGCTCCTCAGCGCAGTGGATAATGAAGCCGATCGTCCGATCTGGCAAGTTAAGCAACGTTGGGTTCGCAAGCTCGATCCCACTAAGTTAAAAATTTTGATTAAAAAAA
>OZJO01019702.1:0-23601 GCA_900406225.1 Acrobeloides nanus
AAAATTTTCTTCACAAAAATGAAAAAATAAGGAAAATTTCATTGAAAAAATAAGATTGCGCCCCCCCCCCCCGAAATTTGATCCTAGATACGCTACTGCATACAGCCTTATTCTGGAAATTTTAAGTCTGTTTGGCTGACCTTTTTCATTGAATTCTTGAGTTCAAGGCTATCAACTTTCTAGAACATCTTTTTTTATAAAAAAATTTCTGTCAATAACCATTATCAAACAAATTTTTATGTTCCTTAATACTAAATTCGATAATTTAGTTTATTGCAGTCCAGTTTTAGTATTAAATCAATTAACTTCATTACAACATACTCGCCCAACTAACTGTCAAAATTAATTTTATCTTGTTTGAAAAAAATTGTTTAGTTCAGGATCTTACCATCAAGAGACTTCTTTGTCACTAAAGGGTAACACATTTTCTCTAGACCAAAGTACATTTAAAAAAATTGAAGATTTGAAAGCATAATAAATTTTTAATTTTTCTATTTTTAATATGATTTTTATTAGGCTAGTTACCATTTTCTGCTTATATGTAAGTATTTTTTGAAAAATTAAATCGTAAATGGCAAATTATTTAGGCTACTTATCAAGCAACCGAATTTGAAAAGTGTAATGAGGGAAGAAAGGCTTGTTTAGGAATCCCGGAAGGTTGCTTGCCTGATAAACAAAACGAGTGTGACTACATCATAGGCTTTGATCCACCTTCAAATAATGAAGAATATGTTACCATAGAACTTTCTACTCATAGGTTTACTCCACATATTGACTATATTGCTATAGGGTTCTCGGATGATCAAGAAATGGTATGCTTGATTAAACGACTAAAGGCTGAAATGCAATGGCGACGAAAAGTGCGACGGCACATTTTTGGTAATGGCTATAGCTCTTTTTACAGTTTCGCCGAACTTTTATGTATTTTACACAAATGACGCGTTTTTTCATGCTTTATAACTTTTGTAAAATTGGCGAAGCTCGACGATGTTGTCAAAAAAGTTATCCATTACAAAAAAATTCGTCGCAATAGTGTGACTATAGTGTATACATTACCAAGGGGGGGGGGCTGTCCCCCTCCCCTCATGTAGCTAGCATCGAGCAAAAGTTAAAGATTCATATAGCCTCAGAGTGGCGAAGTTGAGTTGAAACTTTGATTCCAAGTCTCATGGCTATATAACCAAGCCTCGGGATATAACCTAAAACATTAAAAATGGGTCCGACCTTTTTTTGGTCGACACCATATAGCCTCGAGGTAGCTTGTCCCCCTCCTTGTTCATGTATGCTATAGTGCTGCATTTTTTAATAATTTTATAATGGCTATACCTTTTTGACAGCATCGCCGATTTAAAAAAAGTTATGAAATCTGTTAGACGAAGTTGTCAAAAAAATTATAGTCATAAAAAATTCGTTACACTTTTCGTATTCATTGTAAATCCCGCTTAACTAATCAAATGTTAGGGCAATGAACCCGTCACAGTTTGCTCATTTACTGATGATACATTAGTCCATTTAACATGGGATCCACCAATAAAGTTCAATATCCCTGCAACAGAAGAAATTTTAGTAAGTCGTGATGAAAAATCATAAAAAAGATCGACCCATGGACATATGAAGGAAAGTTTAATATTTATAATTTAAACAAAAAATTTTTTAGCAAATAGAGCCAGAAAAAGTACAATTGCTCAATTCCAAAAAGACCGGTGACCGTCTATATTGCAAATTCAAACAACATATAAATCGAGGTATCCCTAGCCATCCTTACCTAGCCGATTTGACAAAAGGTTACTATTTACTTTTTGCTAGAGGTCCTATTTTTAATCATGCTGGTAATTTTTTAAAATAAAGCATGTGTAATAAGCAATTTAGAACCACGTGTAATTGGAGCCCATAGTTTCAATAATGCAAGTTTAGAATTTCCACAAATGACAGGAATTAAATTGAATATGTTGGAATGATTTTTTTTGCTTTATTAATTTTTAAAAATTTTACATATTAAATTCAAATAAAATTTATCAAATACTTAGCATACAAAGTAATAATGAAAGAAAAAGGGGGACAAATTTGGGTTATATATGTTACAGGCATATTTGACTGAGTCAAATGTGCCTAGGCATAGGCAAGGAATAGGCCTAGGCCTAGGCATAGGCTTATGACTAGGCTTAGGCTTAAGCATAGGCTAAGGCTTAGGCTTAGGCATAGGAATAAGCCTAGGCTTAAGCTTAGTCTTAGACCTAGGCTTAATCATAGGCTTAGTCATAGGCCTAGGCTTAGTCTTAGGCCTAAGCCTAGGCTTAAGCCAAGGCCTAAGCCTAGGTTTAAGCCAAGGTCTAAGCCTAGGCTTAGGCCTAAGCCTATGCTTAAGCCTAGGCCTAAGCCTACGTCTAAGCCTAAGCCTAAGCCTAAGCCTAAGCCTAAGCCTAAGCCTAGGCCTATGACTAAGCCTATGATTAAGCCTAGATCTAAGACTAAGCTTAAGCCTAGGCTTATTCCTATGCCTGGCATATTTGACTGAGTCAAATATACCTGAAAGTCAAATATGCTTGTAACATATATATGGGCTCCGAATGGATCTGATTTATCAGAAATGAAATGTTTTGATTTTGAACGATATAATCTAGTGTTTTTTTAACTTTTTTGGACGAAAATCTGATTTTTTGACATTTTTTTCTGATTATCTTTCAGAGTCCTGGTTATATGGAACTATTTTTTTCTCTACTTCTCTAGCCACAAGATATAGCTAATTCAACTAGACTAAGACAAGCTCTACAGCTCAGACGACAATTTGCTAACATATACTTCGGATTTTTTAAACATTCACCTGTTTGAGACCATGCAAAGCATTTTGGATTGTCATCAACGCAAGCTAAATATTCGAATTTTGGTTAAACTCTGTTTTCTGGAGAGGTTTCAAAGAGCTGGGAGCGTAGTCTATATAATGGTTAGGACACTGGCCATTTATATTATTAGCACGGGTTCAAATCCTAGGGGTCGAAATTTTTATTTTGCGAATCATAAAAGGTAGTAAAGCCTCTTAAAATTACATAACATTTTTTTGCCTATTATTCATAGGTGAAAAGGGGGTTCAGATTCGGTTCCCTTCACTCACGAGAGGCCAAAATTTAGGTCCACCCCACTCAAAAGAGTCCAAGATTCTAATACCCTCCACCCAAGCTGGACCCCTCTTTTCACCCACACTATCATTCGTTTTTAGAGTAAAGTTTTTCTGCGTCGTATGTCGATGGTTCAATCCCCGTCAGAGAAGAAATTGAAATGTTTTTGCATTATTTAATAAGTGTGTATGATTTTTGGTTCTGAGGCTTTCTATGCGGGGAACACGAATTTGACGTTATTTTTTGTTGAATAATTTTTGCAGATTTCAAAAAATGTGCAGGTTCAATTCTCAGGAGTTGCGGACGATTGATACCGCGGAAAATTGACATCTTTGGACAATTGATACTGATAGACAATTGCCACCACAAAACGCCAAAGGAAGCCACTTTGAATCATTTTTATTTTGTTTATTGTTTTTGTTATGGTTTCAATAAAAAAAATCAAAATGACATGTAAACACCAAATTTTACATGTGTTCCCTTTATTTTGTGTCACCTTGTAGTGTCAATTGTGCAACGGGTCAAATTTCATACTTGGACAGAGGTCCAGAAATATCCCCCGTCGTAAAAGATTCAAATTTGCCCCTTTACTCCCTATTAAAATTCTTGGACCTTTTGTGGTCTTCAGCCATTTTTTGACAAAAATGACAAAAAATGGTCAAAAATGACAATTTTGCGACTTTTTTTGGTCGTAAACTCGGAGGGTGGTGTAAATTTTCGAAGTTGCCCTTTATCCCCCGTAAATTTTTGGAATATATGGACCCCCTCTATCCAGATATATCAAATTTTCCGCGATGTCAATCGTTCACAATCCAATTCCCATCTCTGACCAAAAACTTAAAGGGGGTCCAACTTACGGTCGGGTAGAAAATTTTTTAACAAGTGACCCTTTAGGGGTAATTTTATGCGAGGAATCGATTGCGTGCATCGAAAAATTCTGAAAATTTTCAGGGGGTCAAAAAATGGAAAAAATTGCGTCAAAATTGGGGGTTATAAGTTTTAACCCCAACACCCCGGAAAATTTTTCCAGAATTTTTTGATGCGCGCAATCGATTCCTCGCAAAAAATTACCCCTAAAGGGTCACTTGTTAAAAAAATTTTCGGAACTTATGCACTTCGCCCCCCCCCCCAACTTTTTGGGGAGGCCGAAGTGCATAAGTTCCTAATTTTCTACCTGGCCGTAAGTTGGACCCCCCTTAGTTCTTTTAATGGTTTGACATGCTCAAAAAATCTTGAGCCAATCTCTTGGAAGAAAATCTTACCGCTAGGATCTCGAAAATTTTTTGATACCGAACAAAAACCGCAGCTAACACGGCAGTTGCATCGCATTCCTTCTGGATCAATTTGGCACTTGTTTTGTAACTTCCAAAGTGGACAGCACATATTTGCATCATAACATCCAGTAGTTAAGCATTGTCTTTGTCTATATGAATTCTAAAGGAAAATACAAGATAGGCAAAAAAACATTACATAGTTTGGAGAACCCCAAGTATTTACACCGAAACTCGATGGACGAGGGTTCGAAACGGGTCTGGGAGGGATTGACCAGGGGGAATTAACTACACCAGGATTAAATAGAGGAGAATTAGCTACATTAGGATTATATAGAGGAGACCATCTAGAGATCGTCCCAGCTTGTCCATTCCATCTTTGTGCTAACGAGCTGAAAATTTAATGCATTTCCAATTATACTAGCACAACGTGATCGCTTCGCAATCATGGGTCCTTGAATATATAAAAATAGAGGGTTACTCCTTCCATATAGGGGTACTTCTATGATCGAAATTGAAAAATAGCATCAGCATCGTGTTCCCAGTGTTGAAAAATCCCCGAGTTCAAAAAATCAGTCAATTTGGTTCATTTTTTGGAAAATTGAATTTTTGATCCCACAGGGAGTTACCCCTCTTCATCATGTACCGTTACTTCATCGACTGTGACACTTAATCAACTCATCACTTAGTCGCCATATCACTAACAGGGGTACATCAATATAGACAACACCTTTTGGTCCAAAAGTCATATACCATTTGAAAGTACTCAATGAAAGACTAAGTCAAGTGGTCGACCAAATGACAAGTCAACTAAGTGTCGCAATCGAAGAAGTGACATGAAATCCCTCTTCATATAGGAGGTATCACTTAGGTGAAAATTGAAAAATAGCGTCGGCATCGTGTTTGCCATGTCGAAAAACCCCCGAGTACAAAAAATGAGCGCTAGAAAAGCTAAAATTGATGAGATACGGCGATCCTTTAAAAATAACCATTAAAAATTGAAAAAAATTTAATTTTGTAGGTACTCCAATTTTTTGTTTCCTGCGCATCTACACCCTACCTAATAATTATTAAAAAAGACGGATTTACCGTTTCTGAGATCTCGTGGTGACAGACAGACGTACGAACACAGAAATCGGATTTTTATATTTATGATTTTATATTCTTACTTCAATGGGGTGAATATGACAATAAATAAAGCAAAAATTAGCGCTATTAGCATAATAATTCCTAATTTATTAATGCAATAAAATAGCAATTAAAAAGTTTTAAAAGATCGATACCTCTGTGTATTGTCAATATATTAAGGCCTTCATTAAATTTACACAACGATAAATTTGTTTTTAACAATATGAAGACAGACAATCAGCACCTTCTTAAACTAAAGAAACCGGAATTTTTCTACAGGGTATCAAATGAACTGACACACCATCGAAAGAAAAAATATTTAGGATTCTTTTATTGTATTTGTACAATCTAAATGTAGAAAAAGATGATTTCGGACACGTGGTGTCCAAAATGAAGATGCACCATCGAATATCAAACAAATTGTTGAATATTTGGAGCTAGTAGCCTTTTGACCAGCCAAGTAACAGTGTTTTTTCGACCCGAAAATTTTTTTCTCAAATTTTTGTAAAAAATACGTTCTTTGGGGTAATTTTATGCGAGAAATCGATTCCGCGCATTCCCGAAGCATGAAAACGCTTCCTTGACCCTGGTTCAGGAGAGGGGTTGGTGTATTGAAGCGAAAATCTAACATTTCGGATTTTTATGCGAAAACCGTCGATTCTTAGGTTTTTCTAGGCGGGGAATCGATTGCGCGCACTCCTGAACTGTGAAAACGCTTCCTTGACCATGTTTTGGGAACTGTAAATCCTTCCTTTAGCGAAAAAAAACAAAAACCCAAGATAAACGATACAAAAAAATCCAAAATTTTGAATAAAATCACTAAAGGAAGGATTTACAGTCCCTGAAACATGGTCAAGGAAGCGTTTTCATGCATCGGAAATATGCCCAATCGATTTTCCGCCTAGAAAAACCTAAGAATCGACAGTTTTTGCATAAAAATCCGAAAATGTTTGATTTTCGCTTCAATACACCAACCCCTCTCCTGAATCAGGGTCAAGGAAGCGTTTTCATGCTTCGGGAATGCGCGGAATCGATTTCTCGCATAAAATTACCCCAAAGAACGTATTTTTTACAAAAATTTGAGAAAAAAATTTTCGGGTCGAAAAAACACTGTTACTTGGCTGGTCAAAAGGCTACTAGCTCCGAATATTTATCTGAAAATCTTTCATCTGAAGTAATTTTATGCGAGGAATCGATTGCACGCATTTTCGAAGCATGAAAAATTTACTTGACCCTGATTCAGACAATTTTTGCTTCAATAAATAACAACCTTTTATGATTCAGGGAAGTAGCTATTTTGGATTTTTGTCTAAAAATCATTTTACTGGGGTAATTTTATGAGTCAAGGAAGCATTTTCGAGATTCGACAATGCGCGCAATCGATTCCTCGCATAAAATTACCCCAGTAAAATGATTTTTAGACGAAATCCAAAATAGCTATTTTGTCCCTGAATCATAGAAAGTTGTTATTTATTGAAGCGAAAATTGTATGAATCAGTGTCAGGTAAATTGTTCATGTTTCGAAAATGCGCACAATCGATTCCCTGCATAAAATTACTCCCAGACGAAAGATATTCAACAATTTGTTTGATATTCGATGGTGCGTCTTCATTTTGGACACCATGTATAATCTTTTTCTACATTTATTTTAGATTTTACAAATACAATAAAAGAATCCTAAATTTTTTTCGATTTTGTGCAAATGAGTTGCGTCCGATTTCTTAACTGAACGATTTATCGCGTTAGAGAAGGATTGATGATATGATTTTGATACCAGGTGAAAGTTCATCGAGCGCCCTTGCGAATGGAACAAAATTTGTCCGAAACGGATGAAAAGAACCCAAGATTTGGGCGTTCAAAGTTTTTCCGCGGATTTTTTCCCGCAAAAATGTGCGTTTTTCCGCGCGAAATGCTGAACCAGATTAGTTGATGCTGAACCAGGTTGCAAGGGCAAGGGCGTAATTTTACTTCCGACTGGTAAAATATTATCTTTTGATCTAATTCTTTTTTTAATATAGAGAATTCGATTTTCTATGTTTTAACAAAAAGAAATAGATAAAAAGCCAACATTTTATCCAAGAAAATGCAATTTTATTGCAAACATAAAATGAAGTTTTTGAATCATCCTATACACTCAGTTCATCTTTAGCCAGTGGCGTAGCCAAACAATTTTTCGTCCTGGCAAAAAATATAAGAGAGACCCTTATGTTTTCTGATATTCGGGCCTGAATGGGAAGGAGTGCATCTACATCCCCCTGACTATGCCACTGTCTTTAGCATAAAATCTTTATTCAAAATGTCCATTTTTAAAATTCATAAAGCATATAATTATCAAGCCCAAAAAGAATAAATCGATTACAATTCAAGAACAAGGAAAGGTAAAATAAATATTAGAAATACAGCAATTTTAAGGAACTATTATTAACAGACCATAAAACCGAAGAAGATTGGCATTCAGTAGCCCACCGGCACCATATTCCCTTCAATGAATAGACTTTAACCACTTTGGCAGCTTGTTTATCAGCAGCTTCTTGTTAGGCTTTGAGTGAAGTGGCTTTTCCTGCTTCTGTAGCATAATATCAGCATCACGTTCCATCGTTTATCAGTCGATACGCCTTGAAAATGAAAGGTATAAGTTAATGAGAACCAGCGGTATACAAGCTTCAATTGTTTCGAGTTCGAGTCAGATTTTATATTAAGATTGAGTTCGAGTTTTATAAAAAGTATCGAGTTTTTCAAGTTTCAATCTTTAAAAAATCTTTTTTTACACTTTTTGTACAGCATGTACAAAGAACTACACCAGGCTTTTAAAAAATTCGCCAAAAATTGTAATTGGCTCCGATTTTTTTCGAAAAATTGACTTTGGTTTTTTCTAAAACTTTTTAAACTGACATTTTTAACAATATAAGTTTGGCAAAAAATAATACCAAAACTCGGAGAATTTTTCGAGTTTGAGTTTCACAAAGAGTATCGAGTTCGAGTTTATGCACACCCCTGATGGGAACTAAGTAATCGAGAACAAGGTGGGGTTATAGGAAATAAAAAACGCAGTGTCAGAACAAAAAGTTTTTATTCACGACTATTCTACAGGGAGCAACAAATTTTTTGTTCCTTTACATTTCGAAACGGGAACAATAATTTTTTTACCTTGTTCCCAATTATTGAGTTGATCCAAAAATACTCGGACTTACTTTTTTCAATTGAAATCTGAATGCAATATGGAACAATCTGTGTACCCCATTAAATTAAAGATAGGTTAGGATTAAAGAATAAAAGTTCCTTATAATCTCACCTTGTTCCTGCAACCTTGTATGTCATTATTTTGTTTCCCGCATTTTATACTCAAATGAAAAGAAGGTTTATGTGATAGAAAAGATAAAACTTACGAAATTTTTAGCCTTTTGAGCGGCGGATGTAGATTTCTTCAGTTGTCCTTGTTTCTTAGCGTTTTAGCACGGGAAAGATCTCGTTGATTTTTGCATAAGAATTCATGCTTATTAAAAAAAACTAAAAGACAGCATAAAATGCTGTCGAATGTAGGTTGTTGATAAAAATTTTCCTTTAATTTTTATGATTTAATCCTGGAGTTGGGTCAAAACTTCACTTATAAGATCTTTCAACGTCTTAGCCATTTGATTCTTGCTAATCCTTTTAGTCATCTTTGATCTATTTGATTAAAGTTAAGTACACTTTTCTTATATATCGACTAATCTTTCATTCATTTTTTTATTTCTTTTACGTCAAAGGATCATTCAAACATTCTTTTTGGCTCATAAATTTAGTTTTTTTTCATCATTAATAATGATGCTAGGTAAATAAAGTAAAGCCTCACTGCTTGCGTGATAAATAGCCATAGATATTGTGAGTGGAATAATTTGTTACCTTGGCATGTGAGCAAGAAATTTTGAGGTGTTTCGAGATGTGATCATTTTTTATGAAGACTTCCGGGTTCTATGGTTTTAGATTGAAAAATTTTAAGTAAAATATTGTCCTTTTAGACTTTACTTTTTCTTTGACTTTTGATTCATTTATAGGAAAATTTTTTGGCAAAAAGTGCCTAAAGTGACACTAGAGTAGGTATGAAAACACATTAGCTAGCTTGACTTCCAATAATTTTATTTCTTTGCAGAATTAAAAATCGATTTTTGTGCAAGTGTTAAAATTTTTTACATTTTTTATGGTTTTAAGAATACATAAATTTTATAATCTTTATAATTTTGTTTCTGAGCTAATTCGAAATTGTTAACTTACGGGTTTTAAGCCTAAACCTTTTATAGATTGTTTACTTAAGAAGCGTCTCTGAAAAGATTTGAAATGGATACGGCGTCCTGGACACAGTTTAAAAAAAAGTTTATTTTAGAGAAGTTACTCAGCCCAAGTTGTTGATACCGGTGAATAGTTTAAAAAAATGTTTAACGAGAAAATCAGTTCTCACTAGAAAACAGAGTTTTGGCCGTCTAAAGTGCCAAAATGACCAAAGTACCTCGTTTTTTTTTATTTTTATTTTTTTTAGACGAGTTTTTCAATAATTCTAACGTAGTTTTATAGGGCGTGAACAAAGACGGTCGGGAACTTATTTTTAGCCCATTTGTAGTTGTCCATGTGAAAAAAAGCATTTTTCTCAAGCAATTTTTTAATTTTTACATGTCTTATCAATTCAATACTCATTTTTATTGAATCAGACAAAAAATATCAAAATTTGTTTTTATCTTTTTTTTGCTTTTAAGAGACGTTTTCTTGAAAAGTCGAAGATTGGGGCCAGGTGACAAAATTTGAAATTCTTGCCCGACCCCGCATAGTATTATTTTCTCGGTTAGTGAATGCAAACTCCGTTGGAATTAGCCCCGCAGCCTTCATGGTTCCGGAGATATGCACATGGACCATATGGCTATAATGCCATTTTTTACCCAAATTTGTTAATTGACAAATTGTGCCTTAATTAAATCCGATTTCCATGATCGAGGTGTCATTGAAAGCTGGTGATCTGTGCTACACAGTGTTATATTAACTTATCAAAAAACACCATGTTTTCGCTGAAAAAATTACGTTTTTCTCAAAAAGTCCCTAAAATCGAACCCTAAAGGTTTTTTTGAAGGCACCAAAACCTATAATAGAAATTCGAACGGGCTTAGGTTCAGCATGCGGTCATTTGAGCACTTTAGACGGCCAAAACTATGTTTTCTAGTGAGAACTGATTTTCTCGTAGAACATTTTAAAACTATTTACCGATACCAATAACTTAGGGCTAGTAACTTTCTCGAAACGAACTTTTTAATGCTTTGTCCGGAACTTGGACGCTTTACAGAGACGCTCTATTAAAGGTGGAATAAACTTTACAGCAGCATCTCGAAGAGTGCATTTCCAACTTCAAAGTGTTATATCTTCTCAATCATAAAAGATTTTTGGTCGGGGGTCTTTTAAAAAAATATTTATCACGATGCGTAGAATATTTAAAAAAAAGATCCTGACCAAAAATCTTTTATGGTTGAGGAGATATAACACTTTGAAGTTGAAAATGCACTCTTCGAGATGCTGCTCTAAAGTTTACTCTTCCTTTAAATTTGTATTTTTATTCAAAAAAGTGATGTCAAAAATTATATTTTTCAGAAAAACACTATAATTATCTGCATATAGGGAATTTTAATTTTTGCAGTCGAGATATAATTAATTCCTTGAAGTTGGGCTTGTTTTGATTCTAAGTTTATTGATTTCATTTCATTTTGAATTTTTAAATTTTTGGAAACTTCGTACTTTTATAAAATTACATTGTTAACACCAAATTTAATTTTGATACCCATAATTTAGTCTAAAAAGGACAAAATTGATATTAGCCAAAGCAGAAATTCGATTTGATAAAAATTTGTTGGAGTTAGGCGATAAAATTTATTTTCCCTTGGGCTANTTAACACCAAATTTAATTTTGATACCCATAATTTAGTCTAAAAAGGACAAAATTGATATTAGCCAAAGCAGAAATTCGATTTGATAAAAATTTGTTGGAGTTAGGCGATAAAATTTATTTTCCCTTGGGCTATCGCCAATTTATGTGAATTTTTTCTGAAGTTGACGATATTAACTCTTGCACATTCTCCAGCTTGATTGAGTTTTTGAGAAAGCTATAGTTCATATTTTTTGAAATTTCTCTTGAATTTAGACGTTGAGAGATAAAGAAAATTTGACAAATTATTTTTTTAACTTTTTGATGACAAACATTTTTACTATTGCAGACTGCAAGTTTTTCGATAGACCTGATTGTACAGGGTGGGTCAACCCGCAATGAAAATGGTCACAAGGCCATGTTGCTCCAACCTTTTTAAACTTACCATATGAATATGATTAATTTTTAAAAAATTTAGGACCATGGACAGGTTCCTTAATATGACATCAGCTGAAAGGGCTATTGACTATAAAACTGCCCTAATGGAAGTTGTTGAATGGCAAAGACTCAAATTATTATCTAAAAATATTACTGATGATAGTTTCCTTTTTGATCCTATGAGTTTTTCTGGAGTTCGAACAAGGGTGTAAGTTTATATTCTTTATTAAAAAAATTGTTAGCTCCACGGCGTTCGAAAATCGTGAAAAAGTTCCGCAAATCACAAGTCGTCATGAAAATTAGCTAATTTTCGGAGTGAACAAAGAACGTAAAAATTTAGGTTTTGTCAAAAAAACGATGCATTAAGTTTTAGTATACAATTCGAAGAGCAATTTACAAAAAAAATTACGTAAAAAGCATGAAGCATTAAAAAGTTATTAGATTTGCAAGTTTGACCATTTTTCTTGAGATTTTTTGAAAATTTCTTAAAATTTTGAATTCTCGTTTCAATAATTAGATTAAATTGCAAATCAGTTAATATAATCAAAACTTTTAATTCGTCAATTTTTTTCGAGTTTGCCCCGCCGTATACCACAATGATGTAAAACAATTTGGCCCTGGCGGGGATTGAACCAACGATATACGGCACAGAAAATGTTTTCTCCAAAAACTATTGATAAGCAAAATTTTTTCATGAAATTTTAAGGGGGTTTACTTTAACAACTTTTTGTGAATCGCTAAAATTAAAATTTCGGACTCCGGAATCGAATCCTTCCCGTTCAAGCAGCAACATTTACGATCCTATCCATCTGAGGACTTGTGATCTGCGGAACTTTTTCTCGATTTTCGAACGCCGCGGCTCATAAAAGTTTAATAAAACGATTTTATTAATCGTAATTTTTCGGATCCATAAAAGTTTAAGCAAACACATAGTTGCTCACTGCTTTTCTTCAAATTGGATGTTTTCATATTTTCTTGTAAATTCTCTCGTTACTTCAATTTTTCTAAACTTTTGTTGCACAAATTTCAAGAGCATTTTTTAAAACCTATAAGTGTCCTAGTATAAAGTTTTTATTCAAGAGAAAACTGATGTCGAAAGTGGCACGAAATTAGTGTTTATTAGCAAAACTTCCGTTGAACTGCTAATTAGTTACTTTCTCACGCTTTTCAAAAATTTGAGTGGCTCAGCATGGACAGGATTTCTTTTTTTGGGAAATTTGAGATCTATTAGTTTGTTTGGAGAAACTTTTTAGACTGTTTATAAAGTTATCGATTTTTTTCATGGTATAGGACCTTGATTTCCTAATTTAACTACAGGGTGTCCAAAAAATAAAATATATTTTTGCAATTTTTTCAAAATTTTAAAGTTTTTTATATTTTTCCAAGGCTATATGAGGGTTTTCTATGTGAAAAATTGATTGCGCGCATTGACGAACCTTACGACGAAACTCTTCACTGACTCTGATTCAAGAAAGAAGTGTGCATTGATTAAAAATAGGCTAATGAGTACGTATTTTCAAAGTCCAGAATGTGCTCAATGGATTTTCGTACAAGAAAACCTCATGTAGAGTTATTTTGGTGAAAATTAAAAAACAATTCAAAATTTTGAAATGAATCAATGTTTTTTGTTGCAAATCCAGTTTTTGGTACACTCTGTATATTGTAGAGAACTTATCCACACACTCCACTTCCATGATTAAGACACAGCCAGTGCCGTAATTTTAGTCTAGATTTGGGGGGGGGGTTTAGGGAAAATTTTGGATTTTTTCTTTAAAATTTTAATTTTTCTTTCCTGAAAATTAAAAAATTTTCAGGTACGGCGTACCAAATTTCCTAAAAGGTGTAAGGGTCAAAATTTTAAAAATGTATCCAATCGACTCAGCTCACCGAGCGCTTCAAAACTAGTACCATATCATGGGGTTTTGCGGGTTTTACTCATGGCCGAGTGGCATGAGTAAAACCCACAAAGGTAAAGCGCTCGGCACTAACTCATAGGGCGCGGGTTCGATCTCACCAAAAAGTTGTTTTTTATTTTATTGATGGAAGTGTTATGGCGCTATTATTTTATCATGAAAAATTGCATAAAAAGCAAAAAATTTTCATGGAAAAATAATAGCGCCATCGTATTCCCCACATAAAAATGTGGTTATGCAAAATTTTTTATGACTTTTGACAACAAAATAAAAGAATGACTTTTTGGCGCGAGATCGAACCCGCGCCCTATACCGAGCGCTTTATCCACTCGGCCATGAGTAAAAATTACAAAGCCCCATGATATGTTACTAGTTTTGAAGTGCTCAGCGAGCTGAGTCGATTGTTAAAAAATTTGGTTTTAAAATTTGGACCCTTGCCTACACCTTTTCAGAATTTTAGTACTTTGTGGGGAGGGTACACTAGGCCCCCCCATAATTTCGGCACTGTGCATAGCACATAATTTCAACTTATAAAAAACTCCTTTAATGTCATATTTTCTTTTTTTTAACTTTATAAATCATATTGACTAAACTTATTCGTGATTAAAAGCTTTGTTGCGTATTTCCCCTTGAATAAAGTATAAATTGACATAATTATAGCAAAGCCTTTCGCTCTTTTAGATAATTTTACACTCTTCTAGGAAAACCTTCTTTATATATACTCTAATTTCTTTATCTTCTTTTTCAATCCATAATTCCAGCCAGATGGTTGTTAAAAACTCATAAAAATTCATTATTATCATATGAATGAATAAACTTTGTTCTAGTAATTTTTTGCAATAAAAATTCTCAAGTGGTTGGTGGTTTTCGGATGAATAAAAAAAGCATATGCTCCATCTTTTCATTGGAAGTTTGAAATCGCTATTGATTTAATGCTCATTCTTTATCCTAAAAGTAACTCAAACAAAATGCCGTGTTTTTGATTGATTGGGTTCATTTTTTGCTGGTGATCATTTGTTTAAAATTTTTTCACACCAATCAAACTATGGAGGAGTTTAAGTTATATTGAATTTTTTGATTTTCATAAAATTTTGTTCTTTAGAGACTTGAGACCGGATCAAGCTATTGATCATACAGATATGCAGAGCAGAGATTTTAATGAAGGCCCTGGTGAGGTTGATATGTTAATTGGATTTTTCTTTATGAATGGTGCTTGTATAGGTGAGTTAATAGTAAAATTAAATGATAAGCCTAGACCTAGAGAATACCTAATCACAATAAAGTAGATTTTGCGATTTTTTCAAANTTGTATAGGAAAAAAACCACTATAGTAAAAAATTTTTCCCCGAGTTTGTGCCAAAAAAGTTATGATCACAATACAATTGCTTCTTTTTCCTAACGAAATTTATGAATCTTCTTATTATAACAGTTTTATATATCAGGTTGTTCCAAAAATTCGCAGACTTCATTTTCCACATTTTATACTGTATCGATACAGTAGAAAAAAGTGAACAATGACCCGAAAATTTTTTTTCTAAAAATGACCCATAGAGGGGGTAATTTTATGCGGGGAATCGATTGCGCACACTCCAGAAGCGTGAAAACGCTTGCTTCATCTTGTTTTCGCGAAAATAACGATTTTTGGGGCCCAAATCGCTTCAATATACCCACCACATTCCCTGAATCAGAGTCAAGAAAGCATTTTCACGTTTCGAGAATGCGCACAATCGATTTTTCGCATAATTTTACCCCTATATAGGCTATTTTGGCAAAAATTTTTTTCGGAGAATGACCCCCAAATGGGTCCCCCCTTTAAAGGGATTTCCATTTTTAAACTTTTCTTCTAAAAAAATTTTAAATGTAATATTCAATCCTTTGTAATAAAGTTAAAAAATGAATTAATTTGTTTAAACGGCAAAAAAATTAAGGTTCCGGGGAGATTCGAACTCCCGTTGCTGGATTCAAAGTCCAGAGTCCTAACCGCTAGACTACGGAACCGATAGTTTTTGAAACACAAAATTTCTTTACATGGCTATTGAGCTTATTTTTCTCCGATCCAAAGCACTTGAGTCATAAATGAGCAAGCATATACAGGTGTACAGACATGTTTTTTGCAGCATATTGTCAGCCTTTTCTTGACGATTTCATTTCACATTGTGAAAAGATAAATTTCTATTGCTCTTTTGGAAAATTGATTTTTCGAAAAGTTTATCCATTTTGAGCAACTACCAAAAACTTTTAATATAAAAAATTATCGGAATTTGATCTTGAATTTTGTCTAATTTTCCTAATATAAGTTAAGAGGACTATGATCCAAGATGAAGCCATATACCAATCCACTTACATTAATTTTTCATCTTTTAGTTTTCTTCCTGATGTTCGGAATGTGCGTGATCTGCAGCTGTATGCGTCGTCGGCCTCGTTTATTTCGCCAAAAAGAAGATAAAAAGACTCCACCTCCCACGTCGTCATCAAACACTTCACAATCCACAAAACTTCTTCCCAATATTCAAAGAGTACCGTCACCCGTTATTACCTCACCTGCGGTCAAATCGAGTTTTAAGTCATTTGTGTCAAGATCTATGCAGAATCCAGATTTTTATAAAATAAACGATGATGAAAAGAAAGGAGAGGAGAATGATGAAACAAGGAAAGCAAGTACAAATTCTAAGAAGGATAGGAAGGCATCAGTGACTAGCGTAAAAGATTCGAATCCAGCAGTTAAATTATTGAGGAGATGTTCAAATTCATTTAAAGGTAGATAATAGTATATAAAGAAAAATATTTCAAAATTTTTTATTCTCTATAAATTTGGCCTCATAGAATTTTTTGGCCCAAAAAAGGACTTTTGCGATTGTTTCAATTTGTTTCACGTTTTTAATTTAATAGCCTTATAGGGGGTTTTTCTATGCGAAAAATCAATTGGCGCATTGCCGAACCTTGAAAATGCTTCTCTGATCCTGACTCAAGGATGATATTTATGTATTGAAGAGAAAATAGGCTAATACAGAGTCAGGGAATCGTTATCAAGGTTCATCAATGCACGCAATCGATTCCTCGCATAGAAAACTCCCTATAGGATTATTTTGGTGAAAATTAAAAAACTTGAAGAATTTTGAAAAAATCGCCCAAAGATGTCATTTTTTGAACACTATATATTATTTCCTATTTAGAATGTCGCATTGAAATCGAAGAAGAAAATCTCCCAATGGCCCAATCTGCCTCGTACCCAGTCAAAATCCATGTGGAATGCACAGACGCCTCTATTCAACCTCTTTTACCACATTCTCATACCTACACTTCAAGTAATCATAACTATAAAAATGGCCATCAGCAAGACATTTCATACAATCGAGAACATGCTTCAAAAGCTTCACCAGATCCGGTGGAAGATGTGGTGGAAACTGTTAGTTTAGATATGGTCATGAATGAACCTCCTTCGATAGTGAGACAAAATTTACTCGGTCCTTTGACTTTTGATGATTTGTATTATACATAAAAGTATTGAAGATATGAATTTCGGTGTCAAAATTGTAATTTGTGCAATATTTTACGGGTCTTTTGGAATTTCTGCAATAAATGAAGTATTTTTAAAATTTTATACAAATATATTATACAAAATAAATTTTTTAAAATTTATTTCACATTTTGGAAAAAAAATACAGGGTTGTTCGGAAAGTTTTTCAAAGTGCCCGTAGTACTACTTTTTTAGAAGGTTAGTATATAGCAATCAATTTTAAAATAATCTACTGATTCATTAGAAATTACTAACATAAGATCTTTATAGTAAACATTGGTATGGTACAACTTTATAATACATCCAACAAATCATATAGTGCTCATCTAGTACCCATAAGTGCCCATTAGTACCTATAGTACCCATCTAGTGCCCATTAATGCCTATTAGTTTATAGGCACTAGATGGGTATTATGGGCACTATAGGTACTAATGGGCACTATATGATTTGTCGGATGTACTATAAAGTTGTACCACACCAATGTTTACTATAAAGATCTTATGTTGATAATTTCTGATGAATCAGTAGATTATTTTGATTATTTTTTTTAGTATATAGCTATATACTAACCTTCTAAAAAAATAGCACTATGGGCACTTTGTAAAAAACTTTCCGAACAACCCTGTAACATCAAAGGAGAGGGTAAAGTCGCTCCTTCAGAGTGATGCCCCTGGAAACTCTTCTATCATCCGTTAGCTATGGGGTGAGCTGAACGCGACCGAAGAAAGAAACAGGCGCCCAAGACTACAGAAACAACCTGTCTACTTCATTTCAAGCCGACTTCAACGATTCAGCAAAACCTTCTTCAACGTCAAGACAAGGTTCGTAGGAACGAAAAATTTTTTTTACATAATGATACTCAAGGCTAAATAATTTTCATTCACATCAACCTTTCGCAATTATGAATTTTTGCTATTTTTTCGAATTTTGAAAGCTCAGTTCCATCTGTGGCAAAATCCTGGCTATGCCCTTGTGTAAGGAAGTGGAAATGCCTTTACCTCTATTCCATATGTGAATTTATTAGGTTGTTCCATAAGTCTTTGCAGAGTTTTTACACGATTTAAACGTAAAATCCACATATCTCGGCCATTTTAAAAGATTTTAAATATAGTCTTTTTTATTTATTAGGTATGATTTTCTACTAAATATTTGTATTTTATCACACTTTTATCCGATCTACTTCCATAGAGATATGGCTATTTTATTGAATTTCTGGTAGTTGATGGAGTTCATCCTTGACTTCGGGTTGCGCTTTGTCTCCTTCTTTCTTCACCCAGCTTTTCCTACGTCGGAAATTTGCGTATAAACATCATTTTTCATCGCCCGTGATAATTAACAATAGAAATGGTCGGTGTTGACGTTTTGCTTCCCTGTGCCTTTGCAGTAAGCCGGCGCATATAGCGGCACGAAGATTTTTGTTGTTTTGGATCAAATCATGGGGTAACCAAACACCCCACTTTTGGACATATCCGAGCTTTTCCAGGTGGCGAGAAACGGTGGCAATGCCGCAGCCGAGTTGTTCTGCAAGTTCCCGCACCGTTTGACGAGCGTCGTCCTCGAGTAGAGCCTTGAATTGGTCTTCATCTGTCTCCACGGGTGGAGACAGATGAGTACCCCGTGGTTATACTAGTACAAAAGTACGTGTCGAAGATGAGGATATTTTTCGATTTGACACTCCATTTTCTTTTTGCTAAAAAATTTTTTTACTGTCTGAAAATAAAAAAGCCCCAAATATAAGTTGTAGATAAAAACGTGAGCTTCATTGTCATATATGACCTCGCGCCATTTCAGAATTTCTTCTGGATGCTTTATCAATTTTAAATGTATCCGCAGACTTATGGAACAACCTAATAATAAGCGTTGATGGATCTCTTCATTTTCTTATGCGCAACCATTAATTTATACTAAAGAGTATTGTATGTAAATAAGTTCAAATAAAATTGTTTATCCCATTGCCTGTTTATCCATCTCAAGGCTAAATAATTTTCGTTCACATCAACCTTTCGCAATTTACACACATTTACACTTTACTTTCAACTTAATGAATAATTTTCGTATATATTTTATTTTATACTTATATTTACATATAACTTATTCATTCCCCTTACCTTTCCCAATAAACCGTGAAAAATTCCTTACAAAATTTGACTTTTTATTCGATGAAGTCCACAAGCTTGTCAAGCGTATAGCCGAAAACATATTGAACCAACCAGAAAATGGTCTTATGAAAATACATGAACCCATATTAGAAATTTCTGCTAGTCTAAGAAATTTTACCGACGATATACTAGCTAAAGAAGAAATGGATATGACTAATGAGGACAGGTCTTTTATGGAACTTAGTGACGAGAAAATTTTTCACTTTCCAAAATTTAATATGAAAAATGATTCAGACAATAAGGATTCCGGAATGGCTAAAATTCAAAGTTCAAATAGCGGACTTATGGGTTTATTATCAGCGTTCCCATTAATTCCTATAAAGAGTCATTCGACAATACAATCACCATTTCCATCTAAGAAGCCTCCAAGGATGCCAGAACTAATGACTATATTACCAGAGAAAATCAGTAGTAATGAAGTACGGCATCAAAAAATAATGAGAATAGTTACACAGTGGGCCAAAATCAAAATTTTTAAAAGCAAAGGAAAACTTTTTATAAACGGCTTACTCAATAAAACGAATACAATTTCATGGGGTTTTTTATCCGGCCCCATGACCAATTGGCTAAGGTGCTAGGTTTGCAGTTTATAGGCGCAGGTTCGAATTCCAAAATGAATTTAAAGTTTTGTAAATATCATAAAAAAATTTTTTTGGGGCGAAAGAATGGGTGACCCAACTATCACCAACACGCCACCCAAATCACCCATAACCCATGAGTGAATCACTCACAATCACCCATCATCCACTGGATAGCATGACCTAATCACCACTCAATGGGTAATGGGTGATTGTGAGTGATTCACTCATGGGTGATGAGTGATTTGGATGATGCCACCCATTTGACTCACACTTGGCGATGTTTCCTTGTAAGCTTATGTTAATGCAAACTTTTTAGATGCTTAAAGAAAGCAGATTGCGTCAAACTTTTGAAGGTTCAGGTCAAGACTTCAATTATTAAAACAAGGTAGCATCGCCAAGCCCTTATAAGATGAAAAGATCGACATCCTAACCAATTCAAACCAATTTTTATGCTCTTTTTGTGATACATACTGTGATACTTATTTTTACCACTTTTAGATCAAGAATAAATCATCAATGTTTACCTTAACCAACCTAATTTGCTTAGTGTAATTCTCTCAACTAATGAACCATTTTCGTATATATTATCTTTTGTACTGTTATTTTCATTTTATTTGTGCTCTTCCTTTACCAATCGATAAAGGGCATTCTGAAAGTGCTCTTGCCAAATTTGACTATTATTTTGATGAGGTCTATAATTTTGCTTCGTCTATTAGATCTATAAATACAGCATCAACAATTTTGATCTAGATTTTTTATTTTGATCAAAAACATAAAGGGGGACCCTTTGGATTTTTTAAACTTGTTTGGCCCATAATTTAACTCAAATTATTTTATTTTATTTTTACTTTAACTCCATTTTACTTTTCTTTACTTTGACTTAACGATTAACTCTCACTACAAGGCGACGCGCCGGCCAACAGGCCGGCACAGTTGCCTTGTGATTAGAATGTTAATTTTGTGATTTAAATTTTTTATGTAAATTTACGTGATGAAATATTTTAATATCTGTAAAGAAATGCTCTTTATTCTAAGTCTAAGAAATTTTCTTTATAAATAAACACCACCGAAAATATTGCAAAGATATATAATAGCATCACCAAAAATATTGCATAAATTTTGTTGTAAACCCTAAGGTTCCAGGGAAATGCGGCTTTCATCTAAACGGCTACTCAAACTATTTCCCAGACCATTTTCTAAAACTGCATCGACAACACTATAGGTCCAAATTGCATAATTTGAAATGCCATAAAGAAACATCGAATACAAAAAAAATAATATAAGCGTCACATNTTCCCAGACCATTTTCTAAAACTGCATCGACAACACTATAGGTCCAAATTGCATAATTTGAAATGCCATAAAGAAACATCGAATACAAAAAAAATAATATAAGCGTCACATGTGCATTCTTTCGAGCAATCAGTTCAAACACTAATGTAATTAATATAATGACGACAAGAGCAACAAGTAAGCTTGCTACGATTGTATAGTAGATCGTCTTAAAACAAGTTTTTAATTATTTTTTATGGGACTTACATTTATGATATGAACAATCTTGAGAGTTTTAACAGATTCAAAACGAATCGAAATTATAGTGGCAATAGCTAGGATGAGAATAGGCGTAAGCAGAACACGAGAACATATTTCTACAACTTGGACAACGGAATCTGGTTTGAATTCATTATCTAAAAAACAATATTAGTATTACTTATCAAACTACAGGATGTCCCAAAAGTTCTGCAACTTTTTTAATAACAAGAACTTTATTATTATAAACAAAAACTTATACCATGTCTGATATACTAAAATATTCCTGAGAATCTGGCCTACACTTTGTGAGAAGATCATTTAGGCTGAAAACTCCCAAAGCCGTGTCAAATTCTTTATCGATCTAAAGTCGTGGGTACCCTTACAAAGATGAAGTCCTAGACCACCCGTAGAGAACTTTTTCAAAGGTTTTTTTGCGGATTCGTAATCAGCGTGAAATTCTGGTCAAAAATATATACATGACCCATGAGTGTTAACATAGCAAACAAAAATAATAAAAACTTTTTTTTAAGTTGCAGAACTTTTGGGGCACCCTGTATCGTATTGGAGGCCGAGACTTCGTAATTTTACAAAGTTTTTCAAAAATGTTTAAAAAAGTAATATGCATTACTTTATTCCAAATTCTTTTTCAGGGCGATTTACACTTCTCATTCGAGCGTATTCCACACTCACCTATTCTTCACCCCTCTCCAGACGCATTCGAAAACGAGAACTTTTGAAAAAAAGTAATATGTATTACTTTTTTATCTCCAATTTCTATTCGATCCTTTCCTGCGGTAAAAATCAAAAAACTCTTCTAGATTCGAGTTCCCCATTTCGAAAAACCCCTAAGTGTAAAAAATCAGACGATTTGGAGAACTTTTTGAAAAAAGTAATATGTATTACTTTTACCCCAAGGGCAAAAAAAACAAAGTCCGATATTGATGATTTTGGTGTCGATCGTCTTCTCTCAGCTTCTACTACAACTTTTGTTTTAGCGTCGGCAGATTAAATCGACCGTTCTCGAGATCGTCCGACACACAAACATTACACGTTTAATGTAGTAGGATAGTTATTTTCATGAGGAAGCAAAAAAAGTTGATTCTCGTCAAGAACATATGTTCTTGACGAGCTTGATGTTATAGACGCTGACTATTGTCAAATTAGAAACATTTCGAATTTCAATCAATTTTTATCAGNCAAGAACATATGTTCTTGACGAGCTTGATGTTATAGACGCTGACTATTGTCAAATTAGAAACATTTCGAATTTCAATAAATTTTTATCAGAGAGCCAAAAGTTTGAGAGAAAAAGGTATAAGTTTAAGACTCACTTGCAATAAAAGAGAAAATCCAGAAACATGACGTAAAAAGGATTTCGGCAATGGACTTTACAATAAGAACATTCTAAAATTTATTTACTTTTAAGACAAACTTTTCGAGAAAACCGAGCTTTGGGTATCACAAAAATTTTGTAAGGATACTAATTTTGATGATGAATTTGATCGATTTCTAGAAAGATTCGTTCAAAATCTCTTTTAGCAAAGTTGTAGAGCTTGATTTCTTCTACAATTTTCTTAAAGGTTACTTTTGATGAAAATCGATAGAAAAACGAGAAAATCGCGCGAAAAAGTAATAACCATTAAAAAGTTTTGTGACACGTTTTGTGACATAAAGCTCTGTTTTCTTAAAAAAGGTGTTTTAATTCAAAGGACAGAAATGGGTGTAAAATTATTGATAATTTAATACCTTTACATTATCAACATTTGGACGGTGATTTGAGAGATAACCACTTTTAAAAATGATCGAAAACTGTTCCGTAAATCGAGTTGGCATTTTAACTATAAGACTAATAAACTGGAAACCGAGCGCTTGCAGCGCTCCTGATCAACGCGGCGATCCCAAGCGGAGCTTCCGAGCGCTTCTACAGGGTGGACACAAAAACCGTACTTTTGTGATTTTTCGAGCAATTTTTTGCCAAACAAATTTTTTTTAATTTTTTCAAAATGACCATGTGGGGGGGGGGGGTTCTATGCGAGGAATCGTTTGCGCGCATTGAAAAATCTTCAAAA
>OZJO01019706.1:0-24360 GCA_900406225.1 Acrobeloides nanus
ACTAAGTTTTTGCTCTTTGATAAGTTCGACAGAAAAGCCAGATACAAAGAACTTTTTTTGATTATTCGTCAAAAAAAAGTTCTTTGTATCTAGCTTTTCTGTCGAACTTATCAAAGAGAAAAAACTTAGCGAAAGGACCTTTTACTGATTCGATCCAAAGTAAAATCGGCATTTTTTTCTAAGTCATATATGCCATTTGTGACATTATGTGCCAATTTATGCCGTTTTAAAACGTTATATGCCATTTTATGACATGCCGTCATAAAACGTTTTAAAACGTTTTATGACATTTCACATCTCTATGTACACCAACAAAATCTCTCTGCTAACCCCTGTATTTTCGAGGGTTAACCCTCAAAACTGATCAAACGGAATAACCCCCGTAAGGGCTACCTCTAATTCGTTCTTACGCTTTCGGAACGGTTTTTCGATCACTTCCGAAATAATCACTAATAGGCCGTTCCGATACTCTAGTTACTAAATAGGAACGACGAAATAAAAATTTCAATGTTGTCTGACTTATCAAAGAGAAAAAACTTATTGAAATGACCTGGACCCAAAGGATACCTGAAACTATTGATAGAAATCCGGGTCAATATGAGTTCATAATTGTGTTAGACAAAATAGAAAATTTGGCAATTACTAAATGTAGTAGCGACAAAAAAATACAATACTTTTTTTCAGGGAAGACTCGGATCAAAAAACGGATTCTTAGAAACGATTCTCCATACCCGATTTGATTTATAAAAAACCAAAAATTATGGTCCAAAAATACATAAAAACTCGGGGGTAAATTTTTGGACCATAATTTTTGGTTTTTTATAAATCAAATCGGGTATGGAGAATCGTTTCTAAAAATCCGTTTTTTGATCCGAGCCTTCCCTGAAAAAAAGATTGTATTTTTTTTGTCGCTACTATATTTAGTAATTGCCGAAAATTTGAATTTTCATAAAAAATTAATTTTTAAAATGCAAAATTTCTATCATGTCTAGCACAATTATGAACTCATATTGACCCGGATTTCTATCCCTACATGAAAAAACAGTAGGAAATTTTTTATTTGATCGGATCCTTTGGGTCTAGGTCATTTGAATAAGTTTTTGCTCCTTAATAAGTTCGACACCAAGTCAGACAACATTGAAATTTTTATTTTGCCGTTCCTCCATAGGATCTAAGCTTGCATGATCACGGGGACTCCCTAGCCAGTATTTATGTGTGATGACATGAATTCGGTAAAAACATAATGGGGACTATTAGAAAAAATTTTAATTTTTCCAGGTTTGGGGGGAACACCCAAAAGGCCCGTCAGGAACTGAATTAAACCTCACTAGCTCGCCACTGAAAAGTCGAAAAATTAGCATTGTGTATGCACTTTTTTCGAACTTATCAAAAGTTTATTCTTGTCAAAAAAGCGTTGTATAAAAGCAAGATGATTGAATAAAGGTCTGACGGGCCTTTTCGAGTCATAAGACCTTTTCAGATCTTTAGATTCGGGAAGTGGGCTTCTGTGCTCTCCTCTCCAGAGGATTGACTGCGCAGTAGAGCTCAAAAAGCCTCTGATGACTTCAAAATTCCAAAAACAGGGATTCAAAAACATGCCCGTCAGGTGAAGCCCCTTGCTGACTAGCGAGGGACGCCAATTTTTAAATTTATATAAAAAATTTAATTTGAAAATGAATCCGATTTTTAAACAATAACAGCGGGTAAAAAATCATGAAAATTTCTTCATGGGCTAAAAAAATTTTGAACTCGTTAAAAAATATATAAACTCTAAATGGCGTTCTATAAAAAGGAGGTGAAAAAATATATAGTCGGGATAGAGGCGCTATACTGCAGGAGCAATCCGAGTAGGATAGCGTCCTTTATCTATTTAGTTTAGTTTTTTTTAAAATAATTTATTGTATTTTTTAAAATTAAAAAATTGGCAATATAGCCAATTTGAAAATTTTCATATGGTCTAAAAAATTTTTTTAAATGCTTTAGGCTGCTCGTTAGTCGTTGTCACGCCCAAAAAACACTGTTAAATGAGCTGTGAAACGTTGTCAAGCTCAATAAAAAACGCTGTTAAACGTTGTCGAACATTGTCGCGCGACAACGATTTTTCGACAACGTTGTCATCGTTTTTTATGATTTGCATTGAAAATTGCAAATATTTTACGATTTCTCGACAACGTTGTCGAGATTCTCGACAACGTTGTCGAAAAATCGTAAAGTATATGCAAATTTCAATACAAATCATAAAAAACGATGACAACGTTGTCGAAAAATCGTTGTCGCGATACAATGTTTGACAACGTTTAACAGCGTTTTTTATTGAGCTCGACAACGTTTCACAGCTCATTTAACAGTGTTTTTTGGGTGCGACAACGACTAAAGAGCAGCCTTAGAATGCAAAATGGCTTACTATAAAAGCAAGATCGAAAAAATATGTATGTATAGAGGCGCTGGAATACAAAATCATGTCCATAAATGTTATGAAAATATTCTGAATACGCTGAACTAATTCTAGGAAATTTAAATTTATTGTCTTTAATAAGTTCGAAAAGATGTTAGACAATAAAGAAATTCTTGTCAAAATGTTTTGACAAGAATTTCTTTATTGTCTAACATCTTTTTAAAACTTATCAAAGACAATAAAGTCCGCTATATTTTACTAGAATCCGCTAGATTAAAGCTAGATTCCGCTGAACGGATTCTAGCAAATTAACATCTTTGATTAGTGATAGAAATTTCTAGAAATCCGTTTCAATATGAGTTCATAATTGAGTTAGACATAATTGAAAATTTGCATTTTTCAATTTGAAAATGCAAAATTTCAATTATGTCTAACTCAATTATGAACTCATATTGAACCGGATTTCTAGAAATTTCTATCACTATCTTTGATTATGTCGAAAAATTTCATCATGGTCTAACAAAATTTTTGAACTCGTTAAAAATGTTTTAGAATGCAAATGGCTTTCTATAAAAGCAAGATCGAAAAACAAAATGTCAGGATAGAGGCGCTAGACTACAGGATCATTCCCTTTAGGATAGCGTCCTTTGTCTATTTAGATTTTGTCAAAAAAATTATGTTTTGCATTTTTTCATTGTTTAAAAACTTTTTATAGGCTTTATTTTCCCAAATAAAATATAAACATAGCAGTATGATATTAAAACATTACAATGATATTGCATCGAAATGAAAGAACATGTCGCGGAATGAAAATTCTTACACCAAATAGAAAACAGCAAACCACCACCATTAAAATTAAAAAAAGAAATCCACAGATAGTCAAAATAAAACATCAAAATTGTAATTTTTTAGTGACCATTTTCCATGGCATACATGTAGCTCCATGTGGTGTTGTCCATGAAGTAATAGTAAGTCGGTGGCTCGAAGCCATTGAAGTTAGTAGCACAGACTTTTGTGTACGCTCCCATATCGGGGTAGTAGAGCCATTCTCCGACTTGCATACGACGCATTTTCGTCTCTTTCTATAAGAAGCGATTTTTGAAAAAAAGAGTGAAAAAATGTTTACCTCAACTTGATCGAGACCATCACAAGTTGGACCCCAGACGGTTGTTGGGTATTCTTCAGACGGAATTATATCACTTGATGGCTAAAATTTTGAATTTTTACACAAGTTAGAAAAATGCATAACAAATATTAAAAGATTTCTTTACTGTCTAATTCATTTTCGAACTTATTAAAGACAAAAAATTTTGAAGTAAAAAAGTTATGCATAGAAGAACCTTATCTTCGGCATTTCGTTTTCCGAGCAACGTTAAAAAAGTTGGATGCATATTTTGTTAGTCACTGTTTGCCAGACCGTCCGATCTGGCAAGTTAAGCAACGTTAGGCCCGCAGGTTCGATCCCCGGTGGGTAAAATGTTGAGAAAATAAAAATTTTTTTATCAGATCTCCTAAATTCGACCTCGTAGAGTTGCTATAATTTGTAATCTCTTCATGTTTAAATTTTCAGGTCTAGAAAAAATTTGTCAGGAAAACTAAAACTAGGCAAAAACTCTACGAGGTTGAATTTAGGAGGTCTGATAAAATTTTTTATTTTCTAACATTTTACCCACCGGGGATCAAACCTGCAGGCCCAACGTTGCTTAATTTGCCAGATCGGACGGTCTGGCAATCAGCGACCAACCAAATATGCGCCAACTACGGACGGATTTTTTTTTAGCACAGAACAAATTTTTCAGGATTGTATTTTTTGTGAGGGGGGATAAAAATTTTTGTGTTCCAAAAATGCTTACAAAGAGAGGCCTGCCAGTTGGCTGAAAGTGATCAAACAAGATACAGTTAAACGAGCCGTAGACACCATCATTCATGTAATACATATACCCATCTTTATCCGAATCGCCATCTAAATTTTTTCTCAAGTCTTTTTCAATTTTTCTCCTCTTACCATCTTTGGTGATCCTTGAAGCTGGGACCTTAGTCGCAGAAATGATATTTGTCGTGATCGAAATCGAAGCCGAGGCAAAATATCTTCCCGGCTCGGCGATTATTCGGACATTTTCCGAAGGAGGGAAGTATTCATCAATGTTGGTGCGGATGATACTAGCGAACTAAAAAATTAAAAATTTTCGATTAAAAAATCAATTTTGATCAATACCCTCGAAAATTTTTCGTGGTCATTTCCCGGAAAACCACCACCAATGTCCAATAAGTACATGTCATGGTCCATACTTTTGCCGATGTCAAATAGATTTCGGGCATAGCTGATGGCAAGTTGGAAGGCGGCAGGATCGTTGCAGCCACTTCCCACGTGGAAACTAAACAAAGTTGGGATAACAAATTGTTATATTGTACAGGGTGGCGCAAAAGGTGCACTTTATTGAACTCTGGAAACGCTTCCTTGATTCAGGGAAAAATGGATTTTTGAAGCGAAAAGTGCCTTTTTTGCAACAAATACTTTTCACTTCAAAGACCCAATTTTACCCTGAATCAAGAAATCGTTTTCAGGACTCGGAAATACGCACAATCAAATTACCCCTGTAGGGCTCATTTTTTCAAAAACTTACGAAATTCCTATAACTTTCATGCCCATAGCTGCCGATTTTTGAAGCAATTTTGGTGCTACTTCACTCGGCTCACATCCAAATTTGATACCCAATGGACACTGAGCACTGGGATCGCTTACAGCAATACGGAGTACCAGCCTAAAAATGTTTATTTTTCCTTCATTTTTCAATCTTTTCTCCTTACTCAGCATCAGGGTAAAGCCCATTGATTTTTTGAAGCTCCTCTTCATTGTCGAATGTCATCATTTTGACATTGTACTTGCGAGCATGCTCGATGAAGCTTCGAGTTTTGCATGGATGGGCATAGATGATTTTGTCGGTTGGCGCAAGGTTTCCGTCAAGAATCTGAAAAAATGCATAAAAATTGAAGAATTTGGGCAAAACTTTTTACCATGTTGATTTCAGCCTTGCTTGCACAATCAAAGCCAGTGCCAAGATCTGCCAAAGTCTTTAACAAGACAGGGTCGTTGTTGCACTTGACCGCATAAAATGGCTAAAAAAATTTTATTAACATGATCTTGTAGGGAGAGCAGGGGGTCGAAAAGGTGGTACCACCTAAATCACCCACTAGGTGATGATTTTTCTTTTCGAAGCGGTAAAAGGTTTTTTTTGGTCGTGCTTGGACCAGGGGTCTAAAATGGGTTAAAAACATAACGTATTACGAACTCAGTTGTGTTCTGAAAACATGTTTATAGAGGCAATAGGACGGAATGCACCGCACGGTTTTTATAGGACTGAGCGCACATTTTTGAAGGAAAATGTGCGCTCAGTCCTTGTGCGCCTAGTCCGTGTGCTCGCACTTTGTGCGGTGCATTCCGTCCTATTGCCTTTATAGAACACATTTTGTGTTCCCAGTTGTAACAAAATTTGTGAACACATTAGTTCTATATTTCAAGAGTACGACAAAACAAACCACTAACAATCTAAGGAGAATTTTTCTTGTACAGAATCAGCAAAAGGTCTTTTCACTAAGTTTTTGCTCTTTGATAAGTTCGACAGAAAGTCAGAAATTATATCGTCTCATGGGATTCAGATTCTGTCAAAAATTTACCTCAACTCTTGGCAACTGAAGTTTCCAGTCCAAAAAATGTTCGACCACCGTATTTAGATTCATCAAGCCAAATGGCTCATCATTTTTCTAAAATTTCATATTTTTAACTCCCTATTTTTTCCTTCAATACCTACCTTTTGTGTACGATAAGTCGCAATTGTATGAGCGATTATCTCATTGTCAACATGTCCGTCAAAAATGGCTACCTTCGTGTCGCCAACAAGTTCAAACCGGTGTGTCATTTTTTCAAAAGTTTCCTTTCACAAAATTCAAAAAATTCCAAAGCCGTTCAAAAATCGGTCCAACTTTCAAATATCAATCAAGTTCAATCGGAAATTTTCCTGGAGGGATGCTACCAAGGAGGTTTTGGACGATGGTCGTTGTTGAATGGAGGAATGAGCCGAATTCTCGAGCTCAATGTTATCTGTAAAATTTATTTTTAATTTATAAAAAAATCAAATTTTTGCTGGCTTACCAACTCAACGGAGAGGGCCTCCGCTTCAATTCCAGTGCTGCTGATTTTCGAAGTTTAAGTGCTGTCCACAAATAAAAAATACCCAACACAGAGCCGACAGGTGCTTGTGTGGGCAATATGAGCTTTTTTACCTTAAAAAAAATAATGAGATGGTCATTTAAAAATACGAAAATGTGGATTTCAAAAATCGCGAAGTACAGTCGACCCTCGATAGCAGGACAAGAAGGAAAAATCGGATTCTCCCGGGCCAAGAATGGCCGCTTATCGATAGGGTTTTTATATTGGAGTCAGTCTGGCGGGACCTGATTTAAATAGGTTGTCGGCTAATTATAGAAGGAGGCCGCTTATCGACGGTAGACTGTACAAATAAAGTATTATGNTATCGATAGGGTTTTTATATTGGAGTCAGTCTGGCGGGACCTGATTTAAATAGGTTGTCGGCTAATTATAGAAGGAGACCGCTTATCGACGGTAAACTGTACAAATAAAGTATTATGAAATTGACAGGTACAAATAAAGTGTTGATAAAATTCCCCTGCTCCAATTCGATATAGTGACCCCTCCCTTGGAGTGTCACTATAAGGACTGTATTTCAAACTGCGTTTTTTGACACAGTTTCAATCTGCCTATTTCGTTGAATAGTTTCTCTGCGTAAATAAAATCATCCAACAAATTAGTTTTGTTATCAACAATTTTTTTCGACGATTGCAGTTTGAACATGTAACGAAATAGGCAATTTGAAATTGAGACGAAAATCGTAGTCAACAACTGCGTTTGCACATGACTGACCACAAGAACATAAACAGACCTAATTCCGTGGTTTTTCTTTCATCGAAACTAGGGTTGTAGTATCGATATTATATCGATACGAACCCTAGTCATTTCATTAAGTTTTTGCTCTTTAATAAGTTCGACAAAATGAAATTTTTTTGATTAAAATTTTTAATAAAAAAATTTCATTTTGTCTGACTTTATGTCGAAATTATCAAAGAGCAAAAACTTAAAGGGGGTAAGAATCGGGTACGGTTCTCTGGAAGTCAATTTTCGACAAAAAATCAACTTTTTAACACCCTAAATGAATGTTTCGAAAAAAGTGATGTTCTACAAAGTTGTTCCCCTTAAAATTCTGAATAACTTTGTAGAACATCACTTTTTTCGAAACATTCATTTAGGGTGTTAAAAAGTTGATTTTTGTCGAAAATTGACGTCCGGAGAACCGTACCCGATTAATGCTAATAAATTCCTTTGTTGTCTGGATTTCTGTCGGACTTATCAAAGAGCAAAAACTTAGTGAAAAGACCTTTTCTGATTCGGCATTTTTTAATTTAAAAATTTCGAAAGAAAAAAGTCAATTTTTGATGAAGCTCGAAATTACATAGATCCAATTTTTATTGACTAAAAGCACATGCTGGCAGGCGCATAATTAAAAAAATATCCACATGATAAAATAATAGGGAAAATCTATTATATAAACGCCTTTTATGACATAAAATTTTTCCATAAAGAAGATGTTTTTATATGGTAACTCGTTTCGCCAACTTTTTTTATTTGAAAAGTTTGGTCAGGTGGTGTCACCTTACAAAAAACATCCTTGATTCTGAATCGAAAACATATGCAATGAGTGGGACAAATTGTCGAGTTCGCCAAATGAAAAATTTGATGAAATGATAAGCGACCGTTTTCTACGTAATCGTTTGCGGAAAAATAAAAGTCAACACAAATCACGTCACCTTTTTGCCCACTACTTTCTAACAGCACTAATAAAGTAGGCCTAACATAGGGTCAAGCTGATAAATAAGAAAATCTTAAGTAAATATAAACTAGGACACCAGAAAGACACCTGAACACCGCCATCTCCGGCAGCCACTCTTTATCCAACTGAAAAATCATATCAGAAATCACTGGTCTTCAAACAAAAAATAGCGCACCAAAGACCTGCAAGAAGAAAGCCAGCCAATCGAAACAAACGCATCTCTTCAATAATATATATATATGACGAATACGCCTTTCATCAGCCGATGAACAAGAGCCACCGAGAAGAGACACTGAATGCGCTAAAATTTCAAAACCACGGGGTTTTAAAGCGATTGCCTTTGGACGGATTGCGTATTTGAACTCTTCGTCTCTCCAGCAGCGAGCAATTTAGTGCACGATTATCAAATGGAAAATCGGAGAAAACGAAAAACATCCTAGATACTAAAACGAAAACATATGCGGAGATGGTGAAAGAAGAAGCGGAAATTTGTCTATAAATATTGCGATGGACAAAGAACAGTGACGTATGTTTTGATAAAGGTAGTGATACTGATCTAATTTATGTGAAAAATTAGTCATTTGGTACACTTAATGACCGGAAAAAAGACAAAAAATTTTGGCTTTTTCAAAGAAAGAGACCATATTTGAGTGCAAGAGGACGCAAAAAAATTTGATTGATCGTGAGCTCTCGATTTAAGACTATAAATTAAGGAGAATGGATTTTGGTTGTATGACGAGTCAAAATACCAATTGGTATTTTGACTCGTCATACAACCAAAATCCATTCTCCTTAATTTATAGTCTTAAATCGAGAGCTCATGATCAATCAAGTTTTTTGCGTCCTCTTGCACTCAAATATAGTCTCTTATTTGACATTTACCAAAACAATACACAGATCACTTCAACCCGTGACATAACGACGCTGTGACGGCAATTTGTAAAAGTAAGACTGCGCTGAACGGCGCCGAACACGCCGAACGGGGCACCGAACACTCCAAAGGGTCCCAATTAGGCTTAGGCCTAAGCCTAATTTGGACCCTTTGGCGTGTTCGGCGCAATCGTACTTTTACAAATTGCCGCTGTGACGACACAACGGCTAGCGTCGTGACGTAGTGGAATGTGGAGTGACAACTACTAGAGCCAAAAAATGAGTGTCACGACGGCTAGCATTCACCCTTACTCGATCCCAAGGTGGTAGCATCCATGCTACAGAAGACTAAAAACACACGTTTATAAATAGAAGTAGAGAATTAAGTCTACATTGAACGCCTCAACTTTTCTCTAAAAAAAGTAAAAATAAACCACAACTCGTCTCACCACCACTGACTAATCCTACCGAGTGAGCAAACCTCCGATAAATAAATAATGGACAGCGCCGGTCAACACGCGGAATACCACTCCTACTCGAATCGAGTCGTCTATGTGCATCCAGTCCAGAAAAATGCCAAAGAAATGGAGAAATATGGCGTTGAAAATGGCCAGTTCGTCAAGTCTTGTGATTGAAAGATGAGAAATTATAATCTGATCGGAAGAAAGTCTAGTTTTTGGGTTAATTATTGTCGAGTTATCAACCGGAAATGTAGGAAAAGTAATATATATATTTTGAAATTTGAAAAAATGACATTTAAAGGCTCTAGCAAATTGGAAACGATGAAAAAGCAAAACTGGAAATGCAAATTGTAAACGTAAAAATTTCTTCGTTGTCTGACATTCTATTGAACTTATTAAAGAGAAAAAACATAGTGAAAAGACCCTTTTGCTGATTCAGATTCAGCAATAGGGTCTTTTCACTAAGTTTTTTCTCTTTGATAAGTTCGACAGAAATCAGACAACGAAGAAATTTTTACGTGTCCAATTTTGCGCTGTTGTAACTTTTTCCAGGAAAGTAGTGAGTTAATTTTAAGTTTAAAAATGAACTCATATGATCTTTGACATTCCCTGTTTGTACATTGATCGTTCATCGATTATGTACATTCCTCTTCATTGTTGTTTTTGTTCAAGCTTGAAGAAATGCCGCGGCGGCGGCTTATCGTTTGGATCGGGGAGAAAAGTGTAAAATGTTTGGGTTTGGGAAGTGGAAAAAAGTGCAGAAGGAATTTTTGGAGAATTGAATTTTTGTACGAGGAGAGGCGTAAAGTGATAGAGATCATAGGTCGGTAAGGGGAGTCTCCCTCCCCCTGACCCACTTACTCATGGAGGCTCTAGCAAAATTGGAAACACAAAATTAGAAACGATGAAAAAGCAAAATTGAAACGCAAAAATTTCTTTGTTGTCTGGATTTCTGTTGAACTTATCAAAGAGCAAAAACTTGGTAAAAAGACCCTTTTGCTGAATCCGAATTTTTCTCTTTGATAAGTTCGACAGAAAGCCATACAATAAAGAAACTTTGTGTTTCTAATTTTCCTTTTGTAACTTTTTAGCGTTTTTCAATTTGCTAGAGCCCTCGTGGACCCAAAATTGAGGGGACAACCTCATCGGAGTTCCCTTCCCCACCTTGCCGACCTATGATAAAGGCCTTGCATTTTCAATTCATTTTTTCAGATTTTAGACCTCATTTTTAGATCAACGCCTAAAAATGGGAGAGGGTAGCGCCAATTTGGGAGGGGGTAGTGCCAATTTTGGATAAAAAATATCTATTATTCTACAACGTGGTCTAGCTTTTTAAGAGCTTAGTTCTCAGTTCAATTTAAAAAATTCTTAAATCACATCTCAAATTAAAAAGATAAAGGACGCTATCCTACATGACAAGCATGTAGTCTAGCTCCTCTACCCTACTAAAATCATTTTTCAACTTGATTTTATAGAACGACATTTCTAGTTTAAAGCATTTTTAACGAGTTCAAAATTTTGATAGACCATGAAATAATTTTCAACATTTATTCTCTGTTTTTTTTTAAATTGGCTGTTAAATTAATTTATATTTGTTAATCTAAAAAATTTGAACAATAAAAAAACCATTTTTTGTTCAAAATTAAAATAGATAAAGGACACTATCCTACAAGGACTGACCTGTAGTCTAGCGCCTCTACCTTGACAGCACACTTTGCACATTCTTTTTATAGAACAACATTTACAGTTTAAACTTTTTTAACGAGTTCGAAATATTGTTAGCCGATGAAGTAATTTTTAATATTTTTTAAAGCTAACATTTTCTTTGAAAATGACTAATTTTATTGTAATCATTGAGTTAAAGTAAAAATTACTGGCGTGCATATATAATGCTATAAATTTTGTTGTTGAGAAATGCGTGTTATTAAGTTGAAAATGGAGGGCTTTGTTAAGCTCTACAAAAATAAAAAATTGGCGTCCCCCGCTAGCCAGCAAGGGGCTTCACCTGACGGGCATGTTTTTGAATCCCTGTTTTTGGAATTTTGAAGTCATCAGAGGCTTTGTTGAGCTCTACTGCGCAGTCAATCCTCTGGCGAGGAGAGCACAGAAGCCCACTTCCCGAATCTAAAGATCTGAAAAGGTCTTATGACTCGAAAAGGCCCGTCAGGAACTTTATTCAATCGTCTTGCTTTTATACAACACTTTTTCGAAAAGAATAAACTTTTGATAAGTTTGAAAATAGTGCATACACAATGCTAATTTTTTAGACTTTTTTCAGTGGTGAGCTTTTGGGGGTGTTCGCTAGAGCCGAGCAGATGATTTTTCAGAATTTCAATCAAGGAAAAATAATATTTCTTTAATCTTGGGAACCGGTTCTCCCCCGGTTCGGCCCCCAAGTATGGCTGAATTTTACAAAAAACATAGAGAACCGATATTTCGGTTTAAAAAATATGGACCGAACCGATAAAAACCACCGTTGTAGCGATTTTTATCGGTTCGGTCCATATTTTTTAAACCCAAATATCGGTTCTCCATATTTGTCGTAAAATTCAGCCAAATTTGGGGGCCGAACCGGGGGAGAACCGGTCCCCAGGGTTAAAGAAATATTATTTTTCCTTGATTGAAATTCTGAAAAATCATCGGTTCGGCGAACTCTAGTGTTCGCCCCTAAAACCTAGAAAATTAAAAAAATTTTCCCTAATGATTCCCTTTATGTTTTTGCCGAAAGAATTCATGTGATCACATAAATGCTAAACAAAATCCTTTTTTGCTATTTACAGAGAAACCAAAAATTACGAAATAACAAACAATGATGAAGTAACACATGATTAAGTCTCTTCTAGTCATAAATAAGATTCATGCAATGAGTACATTTTAGAATCTCTAGTAGTTTGCGGAATTTTCAAGCGTCATTTGTGGATCTACGACTAAAAACGGGGGGGGGGGTAGTGACAGTTTTGATAAAAAAAGTTCTATTTTCCGACAACGTCATCTAGCCTTTTAAAGGATGTCCCCAAAAAAGTGGAATTTTCCTGATTTTCCATTAATTTTGGACTCGAAAATTTTTTCTAAAAATGAAAATTTCTTCATGATCTTTACAGAGAAACCAAAAATTACGAAACAACAAACAATGACGAAGTAACACATGATTACGTCTCTTTTTTAACGAGTTTAAAATTTTGTTAGACCATGAAGAAATTTTTACATTTTTTTTTCAAAAATTCAAAAAAAGTTATTTGTCTAAAGCATTTTTGAACTCATTAAAAATGTTTCAGAGCAAAAAAGGCACCGTATAAAAGGAGCCTTCAGTTTGAAATTTTAGGGCATATGGCTATTCGACTCCCAGTTCTTTCGGTGTCAATAGTCCATTGCCTTTTGCATCAAAAAATTTATTTTATCCCATTTAAAAAGCTCAAAAACAAGAAAAAAGCATGATATCTATGAATTAGAGACCGGATTTTCAAACAACCGGACCAGGGGGACGACTTGACTGGGGCCGGGGAAAACCGGGGACCGTGGGTTTTTTCCCGCATGTTTTTACCCCTATGGGGTCATTCCAGCAAAAAATTTTTCAATTGGGTAGCCCCCCTGTTGTGTAGTAGCTCGTGAAAAAATTATATAGGGTGTTCAATAAAGTCTAGTAGTGTAGAGCGCCGAAGATGCTACCAATTACAGTTCGGTAGCGGAAATCGCCGAAGGCTCTACCAATTACAGTTCGGTAGCGAAGAGCGCCACAGGCGCTATCAATTACAGCTCGGTAGCGGAGAGCGTCACAGGCTCGTCGGTCTAGAAACATACTTTATTTTTTTTGAAAAAAATAGCCTTGGTCTAGGAACTCCATTATATTCTTCTTCCATATTATTGATTGTTTTCAATAAAATTTCTCCCATTTTTGTGAACAACACAGCATTATGGAACAGGTGTACAAACGATGACAGCTCATCGACTCAGGATTTTATTCGACAATTCAGAGCTAACACACGTTATTCATCGACATCTAATTTGAGCCAGCTATTTATCATATCGGAATTTTGTCGGTGTTTGATGATTTTTAGGAATTTCATAATCTTTTTTAGATTTAAAGTATGGCTGTAACAGGGAGTACTTTTGATCAAAATAACTCAAAATACCATGTTTTGTGCAAAAAAGTTCATGTTAGGGTAAGGAAAAGGTTGAAAAGTTGTATTTGAACAAAAGTTTAGTTAGTGGCCAGAGCTGTATCGGTGATTTTGGCGCTTGGATTGATAACAAATTTGATTTATTCGGTCACGAGATCGATGACAGTTGTTTTTTATTCATGGGTTTCCGGAGCTTTTGCAGTTGGGGTGTATGGAAGTTTGTTATATGGTGTTTTTAAGGAAAAGAAGATGTTTACTCTTCCGTATTTGATGTTTCAAGTAAGCCTGTGTTAGCCTATTTTTTCAAAACACAGAAATGTTCCCCTGAATCAGGGGAACATTTTCAAGATTTGGCAAAACACGAATCGAATTCTAGCATAGAAAACCCCCTACGTGTTAATGAAAATTTAAAAAAACGAAAATTTTTAGCTTAAATTCAAAGGTTAACTATTAGCTTTTTTCTCTTGATAAGTTCGAAAAATGTTAGATACAATATATATTAAATTCATAGCTTAACCCATTAGCTTTTTTCTCTTTGATAAGTTCAAAAACATGTTAGACGCAATATAAATTTGTTCAGCTAGAAAATTCAAAGAAAAATTTTCTATATTATCTAACAATTTTTCGAACTTATCAATGAGTAAAAAAGTTGTTTACTACTCTTTTTTTGTTCGATGAGTTTTGTTCGGTGCAAAGAGCTTCAAAAATGACTAATCATCAGCAAAAAAAGAGTAATAAAAAGCTTTTTACCCATTGATAAGTTCGAAAAAATGTTAGACAATATAGAAAATTTTTCTTTGAATTTTCTAGCTGAACAAATTTATATTGCGTCTAACAATTTTTCGAACTTATCAAAGAGAAAAAAGCTAATGGGTTAACCTATGAATTTAAGTGTCAAACGAGCAAAAATTTTTCATAGAAAATTCGTATGAAACTAATCGAATTTTGTTTTGAAAAACCTATCAAAATTTTTAGGCTACATTCATGATTATTCTTGGCATAGTCCTATTAATTTTCATATTCACCTCTGCATTTTCAAGCTCCCCCCTCGAAACCATCGCCGAAGATTTTGGCGGCTACGATTTTACTAATCGAACTAATGCTCAGATTAACGCTGGTAAACAAGTTTACAAATGATATTTTCGAAATCCAAAATTGTTTAGACGTCCGTTCATTTTCTGTAATCATGATTTTGCTCTTGGCAATCTTTATAGTGGTGCAACTCTGGTTCTTTGAGGTCATCTATCGATTCTACCATTTCTTGAAAGATAGAGAGACTTCGTTCAATTTCCACATGGACACGGATTTCCGCATTGGGGATTGATATGGAAATGGCACATAAATTCATCTAATACTTTCTTTAAAAAAATGTATATTATATTGACACTTTTGCATAAAGTTAATTCTTTCTTTTAAATTAACACTTCCCTGTAGACGTTAAAGGACCAGGACCAATCCACAAAGGACTAGGCCAGTCAGTTTGATCATATTAAAATGATATATTCGGAAAGATCATGAAAAATTGAACATTTTTTGTTTTTACGGCATTATCTGAATCGTTATAGTTTTAGAGATAAATGCATTTGAAAACAAGAATTCGTGACATGTTTTCGTTGTAATAATCAAGTTTTTTTGAATTTTTTGCGGATGGTAAGAAAATAGCATGGATCGACAGAGAATTTTATGCTGAACAACTTTGCTAATTGAAATTTGCATAAAAAATTATTTTCTCCGATCAAAAATGTAAAATAAGTTTAAATTCATGCAGGGTTTTCGTTTCAATATACAAAAATTTAGACTTATTTTGCATTTTTGATAAGAGAAAATATTGTTTTACGCAAATTTAAATTAGCAAAGTTGTTCAGCATAAAATTCTCTGTTGATTCATGCTATTTTTTCACGATTTTTCGCAAAAATTCAAAAAAGTTTGATTATTACAACGAAAACATGTACACGAATTCATATTTTCAAATGCATTTATCTCAATGGGGAAAATGATTCAGATGATGCCCATTTATAGAAAATTATCAAGTCTTCATAAAGTTTTTATGTGCATGTCGTTTTGCTTGGGAATTTTATGAGAATGTAAAATTTTTTGTTATTATGCATAAATTTATTTTGTTGTAGTCATTTTTTTACTATTGTACACTCATGCCGAGTTAGCTCAGTTTTATCTTGGCGAGCTATCCCAAGACCAGGGGTTCAAGCCCCCTATTCGGCGAAATTTTTTGCATTGACCCAGAGTGTTGTTATACTCATAGAATTTTAATGGGATAAATACAGGGTGTGTAAAAAACTGAAATTTGAGCGATGTTTTCATGTTTTTTCGACCCAAAATTTTTTTTCAAAAATCCTAAAAATGATCCATAGAGGGGTAATTTTTTGTGGAGAATCGATTGCGAACATTCCCGAAACTTGAAAATGCTTCCCAGATCCTGATTCAGACAAGTAAGTATGTATATACAAAGCTAAAAATACAAATTTACACACTTACTTTCCTGAATCAGGATCCGAGAAGCATTTCCAAGCCTCAGGAATGCGCGCAAACGATTTTCCGCATAAAATTACTCCTATATGAGTCATTTTTAGGATTTTTGAAAAAAATTTTCAGATTGAAAAAATAGCCAAAATTTCGATTTTTTCGATACACCCTGTAATTTAAGATTAATATATAATCAATCTTTTATACCCTGGCACCAAATCCCGTCATATTAAATTAATTCATAAAATAGACTCTTAATTTGATTGTCTACAATTTGATACAAATAATACAGGGTGAGAAAAAAAGAAACTTTTGTGATTTTTACTAGAGTTCGCCGAACCGAGGATTTTTCAAAATTTCAATCAAGGAAAAATAATATTTCTTTAACCCTGGGGACCGGTTCCCCTCCCCCCCGATTCGGCCCTCAAGTTTGGCTAAATTTTACGAAAAACATGGAGAACCGATATTTGGGTTTAAAAAATATGGGCCAAACCGATAAAAACCACTTTTTTCAGGACGAACCGGTCCCCAGGATTAAAGAAATATTATTTTTCCTTGATTGAAATTCTGAAAAATCATCGGTTCAGCGAACTCTAATTTTTACATGAATTTGGAACCTGCAATTTAGCGTGGCGGAATATATATTTTTTATACTCACCCTGTATTTAAAAAGACAAAAATATTTTCTCTTTCATAGAATTAATAAGGAATGGAAAATAAATTCGTATGTGTTGCCCAGTTTAGTTTTGAATATAAACCCAGTTTAGTTTTGAATATAAAAGCTTGTTGCACATTTTTGTAAAAAATGTTTTTTACCAGTTGTAAGTGTAATTATAATTGTGGCTTTCCACCATCGAATGTCGATATTGAAAATTTTACTTGGATCATGAATATTATTATGTTCGGAGTAGGATTTAAAAACCATTTTTGAACTAGATACATAAAAGGGAGAAACTTTTCTTGAAAGTATCGATGAGGTATCCCAATGAAATTTTTTTATCATCTGGGATTGGCCCCTCTAGGAGTACTTTAGGCTGGGAATCCGAATTTCACATTTACGAGAAAATCTTTTCCTGAATCAAGAAAATGCTATTTATATGTCAAGGGCCACTTTTTGACAAGAATCACATGTATGTGATTCTTGTTTTGTGTGTAAACAAATATACACACAAAAACGACTAAAACCGAATCGTCATTTCAAACCTAGTGCAAGAAAAAAGCGTCACGGTAAAGATGAAATTTGGTAATAGGTTCACTAAATTTATTGTCTTTGATAAGTTCGAAAAAGATGTTAGACAATAAAGAAAGAATTTGGCATCTTTTTGCTTACACCATGTTTGGAAATGTTGAGTCGGTTTTTATCATTTTTGTTTGTGTGTGTATATGTTTACACACAGCCTCTTCTTGATTCGGGGAAAGATTTTCAGGTTTCGGAAATGTGAAATTCGAATTCCCCGCATAAAATTACCCTTAGAGAGATCAATTTCCAAAATTTTTTAAGAAAAATTTTGCGTTCAGTAGGATACCTAATCGATACTAGTTCCAAACGAGAGAACACCCGATTAAAGTCCAGTAAGTAACAATTATATGAAAAAATTATATATTCGGAAAGATCATAAAAAATGGAGCATTTTTTGTTTTTATAGCATGTTTCTGAATCGTTGTAGTTTTCGAGATAATTGCGATTGAAATTGTGTACAAGCTCTTCGTTGTAATACACAAACTTTTTTGAATTTTTTGCGGAAAAATCGATTTTTGCATCAATTTTTTAAATTTTCATAAAATGAACATTGTAACAATTTTTATAACTAAATGAGACGAACAAAATGACACCAAAATTATTCAATTTGAACATTGTTTTGGGTTATTGAAACGAAAACATAAATCAGAATTTTCGTTTCAATAACCCAAAACAGTGTTCAAATTGGATAATTTTTGTGCCATTTTGCTCGTCTCATTTAGCTATAAAAATTGCTACAATGTTCATTTTATTAAAATTTTCAAAATTGGTGCAAAAATCGATTTTTCCGCAAAAAATTCCAAAAAGTTTGTGTATTGCAACGAAGAGCTTGTAACAAATTCAAACGCTATTATCTCAAAAACTACAACGATTCAGAATATGCCGTAAAAACAAAAAATGTTCCATTTTTCATCATCTTTCCGAATATATAATTTTTTTCATATGATTGTAACTTACTGGACTGGTCCTTTAAAGGACACAATTAACGGCTTAGGTCTTGCTCAAAAATTTTTAAAAATTCACTAAAAATTGAGATTAAATCGTCGAATTTAAAAAAAATATATGCTAATTTTTGAAAAAAACGTGCCTTATTTTCAAATGGCCATATCTCAGCTAGATTTTTCAATATTTTTTGTGCAAAAAAATCCGATTTAATCTCGATTTTTGGTAAATTTTTTAAAATTTAGAGCAAAACCTAGTCGATGATATATAGTACCCCTTGAATTTTAGTCCAGTGTGATTGGCATAGGAATTTGTCTATTCTTACTAGTATTAATTCTGCGTGAAAAGTCACTACTACAATCATATGGTGTCTTGTGTTTAGCACAAGCATTTTCAGATATCATTTTGTTTATCATAGCCATTTTGGTAGAATCTTCCATCACTATTGGCCAGTGAGTCATGGAAGAATACGTTGTTGTACAACTTTTTGGAGCAAGATCCCCTAGTTGCCAACACTTAACGTTGACTAAACTCGGCAAAAAATTGTTTTATTTTCTTCCGGAAATTACCCATTTAGAGGTAATTTTATGCGAAAATCGATTGCACGCACTCCCGCAACCTGAAAATCGCAGAACAATAGTAAAAAATCGATTTTCTAGAGAAATGGAAAATGTTCCTGTTAATTTTCCCGCCAAGAACGACCACGCAGAGATGCATGGGGGATATTTATAATTCATTTCTCGAGAAAATCAAATTTTCACCATTTTTCTGCGGTTTTCAGAATGCGCGCAATCGATTTTTCGTATAAAATTATTCCTAAATGAAGTAATTTCTGGAAGAAAATAAAATTTTTTTGCCTAGTTTAGTCAACGTTAATTGGCGGCAACCAACTTTTTTTAGACAAGTGAGCTATTCACAAGTTGGTTCAACAAGCAAAAATTTATTTTCTTGGTTAGCTAATCTAGGAATTGTCATGGAAAGAACTTGTATGAATTATGAGAGCCGCTTGTGCATTGAACACTTGGCAGGCTCTGTGTATTTTATCATAAAATCTTATATCGCTTTCATAAGATTATTGAAAGCTGGTAATCGATTTACTGCGATGTATTACCCTATACAATATCGTAATATAATAACAATAAGGAACACTATACTCGTTATTATTCCCGGTGCAATTTTATTCACAATTTTTTATTCACCTATTGTTATTTTCAAGAGTAATATTTTTGAATTTTTTAAAAAGTAATCAAATCGCACAACAAAGTACACCCTCCACGAAAAAAAATGTTTAAACTTTGTATTCCTTCATGGATGGCGATATTTTCATTTAGGGCCGCCACTAATACGTTCGGACGGCTCCCGAACGGACTTTAGTTCACTAATGACTTCACTAATTGCGTTCAGAAACATCACTAATAGACGTTCGGACGCGTTCAGAAACGTTCGGATGCGTTCGGGCGCTCGTCCGAACATTTCCGAACGCGTCAGAACGTTTCTGAACGTGTCGAACACCTATTAGTGATGTGTCCGAACGGAATTAGTGATAAATTAGTGAAGTCAAAAAGTTCCGAACGGCCCTTATCCGACGCACTCCTCGAGTTAAAATTTTTGTTAAAAATCATCATGTTTATGGGCTCTAGCAAAATTGGAAACGCAAAAATTTCTTCGTTGTCTGGATTTCTGTCGAACTTATCAAAGAGAAAAAACTTAGTGAAAAGACCCTTTTCTTATCATGCAAAACGGTCTTTTCACTAAGTTTTTAATCTTTGATAAGTTCAACAGCAATCCAGACAATGAAGAAATTTTTGCATTTCCAATTTTGCGCTGTTGTAACTTTTTTGCGTTTCCAATTTTGCTAGAGCCATTACCCCCAATAGAGTCATTTGTGCAAAAAATTGTTTTCCAAATGGTTGCAAATGCACCCCCTGTATTAGTTATTTTAGACAATTGTCGAATTACAATTGATGGTATACATGGAATTGGTTTTAACGACGAATGTGTTATAATTTACAATAGTGTGGGAACAATTTTAGAAGCTGTAATTTATATTTTCTGCGTAATACTTGACGTTAGCTGTATAATCAAATTAAATAAAAGCAAAACAAGTGGAGAGAAACGTAGGCGCGATAAATTGCTTATATTTCAGGTAATTATATTATCTTCTCATAAAGCGAGTAAAATTGTTGTACCCAGTATTGTGCAATTTACGTAAACTTACGTAAATTATGCAAAATCAAATCGATTCAGATGGGATTCGAACCCGCGACCTTGTGGAAAAAATCAAAAAGTCCATTTTTTCAAAAACGACCAAAAATATTTTTGGTCGTTTTTGAAAAAATGGACTTTTTGATTTTTTCCATAAGGTCGCGGGTTCGAATCCCATCCGAATCGATTTGATTTTGCATAATTTACGTAAATTTACATTTGTAAATTTACAACTGCACAACACTGGTTGTACCAGTCTAATAGATATGGCAAAAGTGGAGTGAGCACTACCAGGTGGCGGCGGCCGGGTGGCTAGAGATACTGAAAACAGTGTCGAAGGTCCTCGTTCGATCCCGGGTGAAGTCACAAAGATTTTGCCGGAGTGTCAGAGACTGGTAATCTCTGTTAGCCTACTTCTGGGCGACACTTTCCACTGGTACAACGAGAGCAGCGTACGGGAACTTCCTTATAAAATATTAACGTAACTATTCTTTAGAATTGTGCCAATTTGATCGCTTTCATATTCACTTTGCTTCCCTACTTTTTATATGCGTTAAGCACATGCAGGAATTTGAATGATTTATTCCCAGATCAATGGAACATGATGATTTTGCCACTCGACTTTTGGCTGATACTTCATGCTTTGAATCAAAGTTCGGCACAAAGAATTATTAGTCATGTTCTTGATGAGTCAGTTTTTAACAAAAAGATTGCTCTTTTCATAAAAGTGTCTATGTTGCAATACATACAAAAAGAATGATATCACTTTTCCGTACAACCATGCATTGTAGGGGTGGTTAAAAAAGAGATATACAATTAAAAAGTGGCTCTAGCAAAATTGGAAACGCGAAATTAAAAACGCAAAANAAAAAGATTGCTCTTTTCATAAAAGTGTCTATGTTGCAATACATACAAAAAGAATGATATCACTTTTCCGTACAACCGTACATTGTAGGGGTGGTTAAAAAAGAGATATACAATTAAAAAGTGGCTCTAGCAAAATTGGAAACGCGAAATTAAAAACGCAAAATTGTAGAGCTGTCAGAAAAGTGACAAACTTGTCACTTTTTGTCTAATCTTTTTAGGCTAGAGCCTAAAAAGTTGAGCAATAAATCTGACCTATTTTTAGAACAATCACTTTTGTACTACAGGTGCGTCTAGCTCAAATTAATGCAAATGAAAACGCTATCACTACTATCATAGTAGCTAGTCAACAAAGAGCATCAATTAGCGTTAGCACAATGTATCAAAATAATACGAATGATCATATGTTATCAAATCTTGCAGCTTCAATACAGAAATTTAAATCAATAATTAAAAAAGCATAAATTTTTTTAAAATAGTAATAAATACGAGATGATCCAAATTTTAGAGACGCTACAATTTACTCATAACTTTTTGAGTTGCCCGACATTTTTTCTCTTATCCCTTTTGTTCCCTTAAACAATTTTTTCCCTATGGCAAACAAATTTTTTCCCTGTGACAATTTTTTTTCCAAATTCGTTTTAATAAACACGATTTTATTGAAATTCAGGCAACTTTTTAAAAAAAAGTTGCCTGAATGTCAATAAAATCGTGTTTATTAAAACGAATTTGGGGAAAACTTGTTTAAAGGAACAAAAGGGATAAGGGAAAAAATGTCGGGTAGCCCTTTTTTGTATAAAACCGTTTTTGATCATTTTTTTATATTTTCATCCAGAGACCGGAGAAAAAAGTTTGCGTATTTTTAAATGATTTGAGTATTCAAACGAAAATCTGAATTGAAGGAATTTTTGAAAAATTCCACCGCCAATCGATAGAGCGAGTCGGAAAACGGTAGCTCACAAATTTTCGTAAAAACATACTTTTCGTTTTCGAGGAAATTTAATTCAAAGTTTGCTAAAATTGAACGAAATTTGCATAAATTTATAGCAAAATTTGAATTAAATTTCCCCAAAAACGAAAAGCATGTTTTTGACGAAAATTGGGAGAGGGGAGAGAGGACTATCACTTTTCGACTTGCTCTATCGATTGGAATTTTTCAAAAATTCTTTCAGGAACTCAAATTCAGGTTTTCGTTTGAATCATACGTGACCAAGTGGTGGTAATTTTTTTTCGAAAAAAGACACAACCCTATTTTTCACTAAAAAAGCACAAAATTTTCAATACTACATATTTTTTCGATTTGGTGAGCTTTTTTTGGTCAACATAACGCAAAATTCGTATTGGCCGCAGCGGGGCATAGCGCCGAGCACAACCTCGGCGCTCCGCGCCAAGGCACAACCCTCCTTTTTCGGGCGGCACAACCATACAACCCAGTGGTAATTTATTACCACCTTTGATCACGTATGGTTTGAATACTCTGGCCATTTAAAGGACCAGTCCAGTAAGTTACAATCATATGAAAAAATGATATATTCGGAAAGATCATGAAAAATGGAACATTTTTTGTTTTTATAGCATGTTCTGAATCGTTGTAGTTTTCGAGATAATTGCGTTTGAATTTGTTACAAGCTCTTCGTTGTAATACACAAACTTTTTTGANGTAGTTTTCGAGATAATTGCGTTTGAGTTTGTTACAAGCTCTTCGTTGTAATACACAAACTTTTTTGAATTTTTTGCGAAAAAAATCGATTTTTTAAATTTTCATAAAATGAACATTGTAGCAATTTTTTATAGCTAAATGAGACGAACAAAATGACACCAAAATTATCCAATTTGAACATTGTTTTGGGTTATTGGAACGAAAATTCTGACTCATGTTTTCGCCGGTTATTCTCCGAACGACCCAATATTTACGTGGGAGGGAATTGTATACATGCTTGTGAAAGTATTTTGATTAGCTTATCTTGTTTGAGTTGATCATTTGAGCTTGTACCTATAGGCTTTTTGGAAAAGGATGATGATTGCTTCACATACAACATAAGAGTTTTAATTTAAAAATGCCATAAAGCTCATTAATTAACCTATTTAGAAATAGCGTGGAAAAATAAATAGGACATTATTGGGAAAATTATCATGAAAATATGGTTTCCAGTAATTAATGCCAGACATGACTATGTTCATGACTAGTCTTTTTCAATTTTTATCATACAATTTGTGGTGCTGTTCTAAAAACTTTTCGCCATAAATAATTTATCTGATAATAGCATGTTGGATAACGAAGAAATATTAAATCGAATTTTGAACTTAATCTATGGACCTATAATGTCAACTATATTCTTTATGGGAATTTTTCTCAACGCGCTAACTATAATTATCCTATGCCGAACAAAAATTCCTGTTAACAAAGATTCGTACGTCAATAACTATCATAAACTTTCGAGGACATTTACGAACACCACCCTAAGACAAGATAGCTCAACTTCAACTATACTAACACAAGAAGAAAGAAGTCTTCATTTACCGGTAGATAAAACAATTTTACACAGGCACGCGGAAATTTGGCGTGCTACAATGGCGAGCAAGAAGCCGAAAAGACCGAGGATTTATATCTATTTGTTGTGGATGTCGGGCTGTGATTTGGTGATATTAAGTTGTGGATTCATGAACTTTTCGATTCCCACAATTTTTCATTCTTTTTCATTTGGCATTTATGCTAGAACAGTGCCAATATGGTAAGATACAAATGTGTGCAAACACTCAAATAAGAAAATTCTGAGCTATTGTAGTAAGTTACAATCATATGAAAAAATGATATATTCGGAAAGATCATGAAAAATGGAGCATTTTTTGTTTTTACGGCATGTTCTGAATCGTCGTAGT
>OZJO01019713.1:0-12303 GCA_900406225.1 Acrobeloides nanus
AAAAAACGGTTGAAAGATGTTTTTTGCATGTTGATCTTTATTTTTGCTCTTGTGGGTGTGCATTCGATACTAGCTCCAAAACTCCATTTCTTTCATAATATTCGATCACTCTTCGATGATCAGGATCGTTATTATAAAGATAGTTATTATATTGATGGGAAATTAAGTAGATGAGATCTGAATAGTCTTCAGCAAAATTTGTGATGCAGTATACGGCAAATGTGTCATCTTTCAATCCTGTAAGAGTCGGTTCGATCATTTCGTACAAAAGACTTGTAGCTTGGTAGTATTCTTCAAATTTAGAGTATTCTTTATTTGCATCTCGGTCATTCTCATGGATTCTATAAAAAATAAACTTTGAATAGATATTAAGGTGATCAAATATCGGCACGCCGACAGCATTTTAAGAATGGTGTCGGCGTACCGACACGTGAGGATTAAAGGACCGGTCCACTTTTGAACCGATTTTTTTATTTAAAAGTGGAAAAGATAGTTCACGTTGTGGCGATCAACTTTTGCTTTGGAAGTAAATTCTAATTCGTTAACCCTGAAGAGATAAATGAGAAACAAAAACCCTGATCCCATTTGAATTCCTGATTCTAGAGTTGTATATTGAAGCGAAAATTTTTAAAAAAATGCATTTTTACAAAGATATTAAAATTTCATAAAAAGGCTATTGTAGCATTTTTGTATAACTCTCCAAGGCGAATCGAATGACATAAAAATTATAAACTTTGAAAATTGAGGTGGGTTATTGAAACGAAAAAATTCGAAAACTTTTCGTTTCAATAATCCACCTCAATTTTCAAAGTTTATAATTTTTATGTCATTCGATTCGCCTTGGAGAGTTATACAAAAATGCTACAATCGCCTTTTTATGAAATTTTAATATCTTTGTAAAAATGCATTTTTTTAAAATTTTCGCTTCAATATACAACTCTAGAATCAGGAATTCAAATGAGACCAGGGTTTTTGTTTCTTATTTATCTCTTCAGGGTTAACGAATTAGAATTTACTTCCAAAGCAAAAGTTGATTGCCACAACATGAACTATCTTTTCCACTTTTAAATAAAAAATCGGTTCAAAAGTGGACTGGTTCTTTAACATTTGAGGTCCTGAAATTTGAGAATATACAGGGTGTTTTAGATGAAACCTTCTGTACATTCGAGGACCCGACATTTGAGGACGAATCGTTAGTTTTTTAAAATTTATTGAATTTTTTATATAATTATAACATTAACGTTGAAAAGCATTTATTTGTTTATCGTTTAGTAACGCTTAGAGCAAAAGCAAGCCCATGCTTCATTGGGGGGCGGTCAATTTTCCTGATATCACCTTCTGGGCTTTGTAAACAGAATTTTGAAAAAATTCGAGTTTTCTACTCCACCCCCTCCCGCCCCCTTCGGAAACCAATTATATTACTTGTAAGTAATAGATTTTCTAGTCATTTTTGAGATCATGTTGTCACAGTCATCTACGCCAATATGACATTCGAATTTAGATAAACCAGATCGATCTCTATCTCCAATACTAAAAACTGATAGCTTCGAATTTTTTGAGTCCTGACATGTGTGTATTATATTCGACAATGTTTTCTTTATGCTAGCTAAGTCATCTTCTGTAAAACGCTCTCGATTTAAAATTAAGACTACTATAAGTGTCGAAGTAGTGCAGCTTGCCCGAGATTTAGTATTGGTATGGTGTAAATTAGACATGCCAACTAAAAAGGATAAACATTTTCCTTGCACGAAAAAATCATTTTTTTGCACGAATGCTTTTTTTACACGCAAAATCATTTTTTTGTACGCAAAATCACTTTTTTGCACGCAATTATTTTTTACTCAGAAAATTTTTGACTATAAAAATGCATTTTATACAAAAAATAGCTCGGCAATGCTAAAATGCATTTTTATAGTCAAAAATTTTCTGAGTAAAAATAAATGCGTGCAAAAAAGTGATTTTGCGTGCAAAAAAATGATTTTGCGTGTAAAAAAAAAGCATTCGTGCAAAAAAATGATTTTTTCGTGCAAGGAAAATGTTTATCCAACTAAAAAATCAAGTAAGAATCGCATTACTATATGGGGCTATCTCCCTTCCCCCGGCTGTAGGATGTTTCGGCACAAAATTTCGGAAGGTTATTTTCGACGGAAAGTTTCGAAACGGTCATTTCGAAAGTTTTTTTCGAAACGGACATTTCGAAAAGTTATTTTGGAAACGGACATTTCATAAGATTTTTTCAAAACGACCAAAAATATTTTTTTCACGTAGATAGTCCCCCTGTTTGGAATAATTTTTGAAAAAATTGTATAATTAAAAAAAAATTTTGTAGGGGGTCAGAAAAATTTTTCGAAAAAAATCTTTCGAAATGTCCGTTTACAAAATAACTTTTCTAAAATAACTTTTTGAAATGTCCGTTTCGAAATTAACTTTCACAACCATTTCCGGCGAAACATCATACAACCCTTCTCCCAGCCTATATTGCTATGAAAAAATACAAGTCCACTTGTTTTGGGGAGAGAGAGGGAAGTTCAGTCGTTAAAATTGAAAAGAAGCGTTAGAACATTTTTTAATATAAAGATTAGAAGCTAAAAAGATATTTTTAGCAAAAGGTGTTCCCTTTATTTTGAGACACCCTGTATTTTTGATTTAAAAAAATTGCAAAATCATAAGGAAATTTTTTGGCCGGCCTTCGGCCTGCTAAAACACATAAGGGAGACCCTTTCGTTTTTCTGACCTTCGGCCGGAATGGAGGGGGGAGTGCCACGATTTCCCCCTGGGGCTGCCACTAAATACATGTACATTGTTTTTACTGAATAAAATTATACCTGAATTACAAGAATGAACATAGTGCTCATTTTTTAACTCTTCGCATGTTGAATATGTTCGGTTAGCTTGGCTACTAAACTCCCAGTTATCTTGAGTAAAATGATAAATTAGCTCAAAATAATATGGGGAATTGCTATTAAGTATTGTTAAATGAGTTGTGTTTCTGAATCGAGTATACTAAAAATGGATAAAAATAGACTGCGATCAAAACTAACTCGTGTATAAATAATAAATTTGGTATAAATTTGATTGTTGTTGATAATTTCCGACACATTTGCTTGTGAAATTTTTAGCCAAGTCAAAAATCGGCTATATTTCCAATCGAATGAGTGATCTGTAAGAATGTAGGCTATATGTAAAACTGTTTCATTTTCAAAACGTGTAAAATATTCTATAAAGTCATTCCCTAGCTTGCTTTCATTAAAAGGGATAGATATATTTGGAAAGTAATCATCTCGGCGCCTAAAAATTTTAGATACACTCCTGTGAAAACGGATTTTTGGGCTTCCAAGGCACATAACTCCTTACAGTCATCGAGTTTCGGAATAATTCCTTTGGGCCCTTAAAATATAGCCGTTTAGCTATCGTTTCCTTGATCAATCATCAAAATCGGTGTTGTTTTGGCCGAGATACGAGCATTTAAATTTTGGGGCATAATTTTTCTATAGAAATTCAACGTAAAATCGTGCCCCAAAATTGAATACTCGAGTAAGGTAGTGGCTAAACATGTTCAAAGAGTATATATTAACATAAATGCTCTATATAATCCATATCAAGCACGAAGAATCTGAGCGCTTGATCTCTTGATGGAATTTACAGATCGAGGCTGATATTATGTAAACATCGCTTCGGCTTTCGAGAAAAGCTAAAGCGATGGCAGTAGTGGTTTTGACGATGGTACGTGCGATTGGTCTTTTGCTTTGATTTGCTGTGTTTGTAGTTATATACAGTAGCGGAAAAAAAAGTGTTCCACCCCCAAAAGAGTTCCACTTTTGGGAGTGGAACACTTTTTTTTCCGCTACTGTACTCGCAGATATTTAAGTATTTGGTCTCGTATCTTGGCCAAAATGCCACCGATTTTGATGATCGATTACGGATACGATAGCTAAACAGTTATATATTAAGGGCCCAAAAGAATTATTTCAAAACTCGACGACTATGAGAAGTTATGGGCCTTGAAAGCCCAAAAATCCCGTTTTTAGTGCAAAATGACGTTTTATCTTTTTTTCAATACATACCCGGCTGCAATTAGAAATGCTTCTGGTGAAGAATACTTTTTCAAATTTCCAGAGAAATAAATTCCAAATTCATCAGCTATGGTTACATCTCTAAAAAATTGACATACTTTGAAAATTTAACATATCGATATTACATAGAATCAAAATTCCAAAGTGAACAATCTCTTAAAAATCCTGCGATTCTGTTAAAAACTTCTTCTGTCCTTAAAGCTTCTGCGTTTCGATTTTTACGCCCAAAACAACCAAAATAACCATCTTTACAGCTGATCGCTTCAAAGCCAAGCGGATCATCGACGAAACGTAGATTATTAAGTTGGTCGATTAAACCAATAAAAATTTTTGCCCTTGTATATTTTGATACTAAAATTCTATTTTTTCATGCTCGAAAATTTAAAAAGGTTTCTTGATTTTGGCAAACCTTAATACCCTAGTTACTCCGATATTCAATAGCGGAAAATAAAACCCGACCAAACTTTACAATGTTATATCTCCGTTAAATCCGTTTTGGCTCAGCGATAGCTCAGTGACTTTCTGAGTTCACGGCGACTAACTTTGTAGAACATCATTTTTCATGAAAACATTTCTATGATGGAGAAAATCCATATGAAAAGATGGTTTTTGAATGAGATAAATAATTATATTTCTAACATAGTTCAATCAAAAAACCAATAGTTTCATATGGATTTTCTCCATCACAGAAATTTTTTCATGAAAAGTTATGTTCTACAAAGTTGTTCATCGTGATCTCAGATTCCAATGAGCTATCGCTTAGCCCAAACGGATTTAAAATGATGGAGATATGAGATTTTAAAGTTTGGTCGGATTTTATTTTCTGCTACTTATTATTGGGTCGTTCGGAAATAACCGGCTTTTGCAAATTTAATCGTATCGTTATAAAAATGGCTCCTCCGAGATTTTTCTATGCGGAGAAGCGATTGCGCACATTGCCGAAACGTGAAATGATCTGTATATTGAAACGAAAACCTGAATTTAAATTCCTGAAGGAGTTTTTGAAAAATTCCACCGCCATTGATAGAGCGCATAGAAAACGGTAGTATCCCAATTTTCGTGAAAAACAAATTCTTCGTTTTTGAGGAAATTTAGTTCAAAGTTTGATACAAGTGATCGAAATTTGCATAAATTGACAGAAATTTAGCCAACTTTGAACTAAATTTTCTCAAAAACGAAGAATATGTTTTTCACGAAAATTGAAGGATACTACCGTTTCTCGATGCGCTCTATCGATTGGCGGTGGAATTTTTCAAAAATCCCATCAGGAATTCAAATTCAGGTTTTTGTTTCAATAAACAGACCATTTTACGCTTTGGCAATGTGTGCAATCGAAAAACCCCCAGAGGAGTCATTATACGATCGAATCTGCAAAAGTCGGCTATTTTTCGAACGACCCACTACTATAAGTTATAGTGGACAATAATTTTTTTCGAAAAATTTTCCTCCGTGTAAATGTGTAAAACTTTATAAAAACATACCGTCAAAATTATTTGCTTGACTTTTGTTAAACAAGTGTTGAAAAATTATAATAATAAATAGAATCTTCATTTATAATCTTTAAAAATTTAATTTACAGGGTGGCCAAAAAAAACTGGATTTTTGCGATTTTTCGAGCAATTTTTTGTAAAAAAAATTTTTTTTTGAATTTTTGCAAAAATGGCTTTTCTAGGGGTAATTTTATGCGGGGAATCGATTGCGATTGCGCGCATTCCCGAAACGTGAAAATGCTTCCTTGACCCTGATTCAGGGAAGGTGGTGGGTGTATTGAAGCGAAAATCGAAAAATTTTCGGATTTTTATGAGAAAACCGTCGATTCTTAGGTTTTTCTAGGCGGGGAATCGATTGCGCGCACTCCCAGACCGTGAAAACGCTTCCTTGACCCTGATTCAGAGAAGGAATCGGTGTTTTAAAGCGAAAATCAAATTTTGGTTTTTTCCCCTTAATCAGGGTCAAGGAAGCGTTTTCACGCTTCGGGAATGCGCGCAATCAATTTTTCGCATAAAATTACCCCTAGACAAGTCATTTTTGCAAAAATTCAAAAAAATTTTTTTTGTAAAAATTTGCTCGAAAAATCGCAAAAATCCAGTTTTTTTTGGCCACCCTGTAAATAAATAAAATGCTTACAAATAAATAAATTGTTACAAAAATTTATTAACACTCCGTAGGCTGATTGTTACAAATGATAGTTGCAGTTTTTCACGTAGATTACGAATATAAAAATTTTGTTTGAAAAAAAGTTTCCTAAAGGAGTCTAGTGCCCATTCTTTATGTGTGCCTCGTTAAAATTTTATAATGGACATAGTTCCTCGTAGGAATTGATCTTTTTGCCCAAAGTTGAGTTGTTTTACCGTTTTGGGCCATGCCAACAATTTCTGATAATTTTGGAACGATTTTGAAAAACTTTATTTTTGGGTCCAGATTCATGGTCCAGGTTCAGAGCAAAAATGGTAGAATTTAAGGCTTTATCAGATTCGCTCAAAAATAATCAGAAATATTGGCCATGGCCTAAAACGGTAAAACAACTCAATTTTGGGCAAAAAAATTAAGTTAACTTGCTACGCTAAAAATATCGACAAATCACCATTTTTCAAGAAAACTTAGATTTAAATAAAAAAACTCCTGTGCTAACATAACCAAATTTGTCTCGGAATCTACATTTTTTGTGACAATCACTTGAGCTGGAAACCCCTAATACCAGGTCAAAAATGCCGATCTTTGTCAATACCACGTCAAAAAACCACAAAATTGTGATATTTATTTTTAAACGAAAATTTACTATAAGTGTTTAGATAAAAATTGTAGCACAGATTCTCACCTTTTGTAATGAGAGGTCAACGAGCTCTCAAATTAATTCCTACAAGAGATATGTCCATTATAAAATCCTTGAAAATTTTAATGAGGCACATTTAAAGTATGGGCACTAGACCCTCTCAGGGAACTTTTTTTCAAAAAAAATTTTTATATTCGTAATCTACGTGAAAAACTGCAACTATCCTACCACTTGAAACAATCATCGGAGTATTAAAGCGTGTAAAACAAGCCATCTAATAACAGATTTGTCAATAATGATAAGCTATCAAAAAATCAATACACTTTTGAATAATTTAAATGTCTTTCTGAATTTCTATTCTTATAACATTTTAGTAAATTTTTATTAAAAAAATTTATTGCATATTAAAAATAGAACCGGGAGGCTAGGCGCTCAGAGGGGTGACTCACAAGGAAATGGCAAGATCGGTAAAAAAATTTTTCGATGAAACAAAGTAAAGGAAAAGAGAACAATATCAATAAGCTAAATAACAAAAAAGTGCCATTAGTCGATATAGCAAAAGTTTACTTACATTAAAAACAAGTTGAAACGGAGGAATGGTTGTGTTGTCTGCCATTGGGTTATAGTCCGTTTCCGTTCCAAATAGAAAAAAGTACGCTGTTGATGGCTAAGTGGTCTGAGAAGCCGACTGTCCGATCTGGCAAGTTAAGCAACGTTGGGCTCGCAGGTTCGATCCCGAACTTTTCGGCTATCAAAAAATTTGCCATTTTTCACAAATTATAGCCAATCTAATATAAAAATGTTTAGTTGTGTTGTTGATATAAGTAATATGAATAACTTTATTTACATTGATTCTCTTAAAAGGGGATGCAAATTAGGGCTCTTTCTCTAAAATTTTTTCTTTTGAAAAATGACATTCTAGAGGTAAAAATAGGGTGAAAGCGATTGCGCACATCTCTATCGCGTGAAAATGCTTCCTTCACCTTGTTTTCGCGAAAATAGTACTATTTTAAACGTTTAGAATTAGCAAATTTTAAGCAAACGTGAAATAGTGCTATTTTCGCGAAAATAAGGTGAAGGAAACATTTTTACGCGACGGGGATGTGCTAATAGATTTTTCACCCTATTTTTACCCCTATAAGGTCATTTTTCAACAAAAAAATTTGGAGAAAAAGCCCTAATTTGCACCCCCATTAACATGGCTTATAAAAAAGTCTATATATTCAAATTTGCAGACCAACCGACTATCCAATTCCAATGAGAACTTTTATTATAGTCAACTCTCTCAATAGTGACACAAAAACATAATAAATAACAGGCAGAGAAGATCGAAAGTTAACAAATATAAAGAATTAGAAATCAAAATCGTTCCACCAAGGTTTATATGGATCATGTTCAGTTGGTCCTTCTTGCAAAGTTTCTTCGTCTAGACGCGTTTCATAGTCCATAAAGTTGTATTGAATTGGTTCCATTGTTCAAGATGGTCAGGGTCAGGGTTCATCACTTTTAATTTCTGCTTGATATGGTCAGGTTCGTCACTTTACATTTCATCTATAAGAACAAAGGATTGGTACTAAAAGCTATAAAAAACAAACCTTTTTATTTTTATTTTATTTACGTCCCACAGGGGAACGCGTAAAAAATAGTTCAATAAACATAGGCATAACACAATATTCGTAATTAAACAGAACATAATGTCAAAACTTGAACAGAATCATAATATAGAACAAAACAAAAACGAAACATAGAACATAATGTATCATAGTAGATCGGATAAATTCAATGAGTTGAGTTGTTCAGTAAATTTTTGGCTCGTCATCGCCGATTGCACCTGCGAGGGGAGTTTAAGGAATATGGTGGGTATTCGGTTGAAAAAGGATCGTTTTCGAGTTAAAGTACGTGCTGATGGGGGATAGACACCCAATAAGTTGGTTCTAGAGGCTCTGAAAGGGTTTCCAAGGTGGGGAGCGTTTGTAACCACATTGGTTTGACCAATAAGGATTTGGTGGTATAGGATTAAATCAGTTTTAAGTCGATGGTTTAGGAGTGTATCAAGTTTTAGAATTTGAAGCCTTTGATCATAACCCGGGATATTGTCTTTACAATGAGTACAAGCATAAAACCTTTGAAATATTAATCTGTTGCTAATTGATCGTCGACACTCAAGTAGTCCCAAATAACTTTTAGCATTGAGACTTAAGAGCACAAAAAATGGAATCGAAACGTAAAAGAAGAAATCTTATTTTGAAAACTGGTTAAATGAAAAAAAACTATCGATGAATGGAAGAAGAATTTTACTTTATGTTGATTAATAATTGCCCGTCCCACCCAGTCGTCGAATTTTCTAATATCGATTTAAAGTTTTTACCACACAACCACTACTTAGCTTTGAGCAAAAATCTCAAAATTTCCTATCTTGTAGAATTCAAAACCGAAAAATAACACCGGATTCGGGTTCTCCGTTATAAATTACGTACCTATAACATTGTTTGAATTGAAGCCCATCATTTATTGGGGGAATGGAACAGTTGTTTTGCATAAGCGCGGATTTTCAAGCTTACGGCGGATCCCATAATCTTATCTTTTAATATTAAACGAGAAATGTCTGTTTGTGTCACCGAATTTTGTAACCTTAAGTGCAGTCCCGTTACGACTTAGATTTTTGGAAAGAGCTCGGTGAGCGAAGAAAAACGACACTAAAATCATGGGGGCACCCCCTCTGAAAAAATTAAAAAATTCAATTTTTCTAAGGGGGTTACCCCCTAAAAATTGAAAAATATATGAATTTCAAAAATGGCTCCAAATCGGTTAATTTTTTATACTCGGGGGTTTTCGGGTGTGGGGAACACGATGATGATATTATTTTTTAACAAAATTTTTTGTAAAAATTAAAAAATTAGGGGGTTACCCCCTAAAAATTGAAAAATATGTGAAGTTAAGTTATAACCATGTAGTGAAACAATAAAATTTGTTTTCGATTCTGTTAAACGGTATAAAGTTTTTGCTTAAATATATTATAATTTCTGTCCATAAAACATCGAAATAGGTAGAGAACGAGTGGTATATATTTCATATACGATTTAGGCAAGCCTATAAAATGAACTTGGTTGCCTCAAAAGTTTTTAAAAAATTCATAAAATCGATCGCCTAAGTTTCACATTAACGCGAAGAGTCATCATCCGGTGCCGCTTTCTCTCGGAGATTCCGAGAGCGCCGTAGGCGCTCGGTTCCAGTTTATATTGATCGATAAAATAATCAGCTAGCTTTGTGAAATGGAAGTATGCAGCTGAGTTGAGCAACGCACGGTTAATATCCAAAAAGATAGGTAAAAATTAGGATATTAAAGCATTTAATAAGAACAGGTGAATCTTCGATCTGGATCTTGGCATCTGGTGAAAAACGGAAAAAAGATCAGATGCTGATGATGCTAATCATATAAACAACTAAAGGATAAAAATAAGCCAGCAACATTAAAATATAACAACAGAGATAAAAATGTAAATATGGCCCAAAAAAGGTAGAATAAATAAATGCCCTGGGAGCCTTTCTTTTGATTGCTCTGAGCCTAAGTCCATCACAAAAAATTAGTGAATGTCAGATGCCAAATGGCCATCTGTATATTGTTCTGGTAATTGTGACCCTCTTTCGTGATGTTGTGTGGACTGTTATACCAGAACAACCACATTTCGAGACAGAGAGAGTTCCATAGCTAGTCGAGAGAACAAACTAAAGGAAAAGCTAGCCCGTGGGCTAATTGAGGTGATAAGGAGAAACAGCTATCTCTCTATGAACTATGAGCTCTTATATAATACAAACAATATATGATCAACATAGAGGGCTAAAAAAGGTTGTATCACCAATAAGTTTATTTTATTTTTAAATAAATAATTAAAATGTAGTTTTTTATTGTTACATAATTTAAGACAAACATTGAGAAATTTCTTTCTGACTACATGATTTTTTATATTTTAGATAAAAGTTGCCAGTGCGAAGTTTATTGATATTGTAGCGTTTTTCGACTTTTTCTAAGCACGAATTTAACATTTCACATAATTCTGGTGAATATTTCCCTTGAATATTTTCATCTATGAGTTTCTTAAAATCAAAGCTGGCTATACGTGTGAGAAACATAAAGGAATCAACAATATCGGCATCAGAGTTAGGGTGTATAAATGGAATCTTTCCTAGTATAACTTCCAAAAGTGTTATTCCAAAACTCCATACATCTGAGCGAATGTCGTATTTATATTGCCTTGAGTCCAATGATTCCAATCGAAAGCGTTCTGGTGGCCAATAAGCCATTGTTCCAACATAAGTACTAGCTAGAGAATCTTCTAACATTCTTGATTCTCCAAAGTCACAGAGTTTAATTTGGCCTCTAAAAAGTTTTTTGTTTTTGAAAAGCACAAATTGAGCTTTTATAATATTCTGCCAATCGTTTCAATAAGCGGTAAATTTATTGCTAAATCGTGAAATTCAGAAACAATTCAAAAATTTATTTTTTGAATTTTCCCTGAATTTCAAGATTTACAAGGAATGCGAAATCGATTTTTTAAAGCTACTATAATATTGTTGGGCACTCCCCACATATTAAAAATATCATAATGGTTTGCTTGTTAAAATTTGCTTGCTGACTAATGACTATATATATCTCATGATCTCAAGTGGTCTTTCCATGTCAAATATGTTGCAAATAAGGCGTATTCACGATTATTTCTGCTATTCGATTCTATTCAATCATGTGATCGATTTTTCTTATCATGATTTTTCTCATTATATTTTCTTATGATTTTTCTTATTATTTTTATATAATGTTTATATTCAGTCTATAATCGATTATGGCTTATTTCCAATTCTATCTCCAAAAAATAGCCTCAGGATCATGAAGGTCCAAAAATGTTTCACTAAATATTTATTCTCTCTATGTTTCAAATTTGTATAACTTTGCCCGAATATTCTGAACGTTTAAAAATTCTAGGAATGAATACATTTGAACTTCATAGAATCAAAACTGATCTTATATTTTTTTCACAAATTATTCACCAATAATATTAGTGTAGAACCTGCTTTCCAATTTTTTGTGATACCTATATCACCAGAACAAATCCTAGAAGAATCATACTTTCAACCTCAACCAAAAATGTTAAGAACTCTTTTTAGCTAGAATTTCAAAACTATATCGTAAATTACCACCGGATATTGTATCTCTATCCTTATCATCTTTCACTTCTGTTGTCAGAAATTAAATCCCGATGCTATATTATGAGTTTTATGACCTATATTATTTGATTTTGTTACGGTTTAAAAACGTTTATTGCTGATATTATGCGTTTATGTTTGTTATTTTGATTTTCGCTGTTCGTTTTGACTTGAATGCGTCCATTATGTGCATAAATAAATTTATTTGATGAAAAATAAGTTTTTAAGTCAATAATGTCACATTTTTATAATGTCCTT
>OZJO01019715.1:0-26142 GCA_900406225.1 Acrobeloides nanus
CGATTTGTCAGCCGGGATTTGTTTTTTGCGATAGTTGTGAAAATCTGTTTATCGCCAAAAGAATTTCATATTTTTTTCACCAAAAGTGATTTCATGCTTGTTTATCAAAAAAGAAGATGTTTTGATAAGAAAAATTGTTTCTGGAAAAAATTCCTTTTGATGTTAATCTTATTTGTTTCTGATTTTTTATCTTTACATCCATGTAAAAAAAATAAATTTTTTATTGAAAAATAAAATCCAAAAAATAAGCTCAGATTTAGATTCAGCATGGTCGAACAGCTCTAAACGATACCCATCACTATACGATAAATTTAAAAATTGATAACATCTTGATGTCCAGGCAAAATTTTGTACATTGACACGAAAATTTGAAAATTGTCAATTTTGATCAAAATCCCATCATGATGGATCTTGTTGAGAGATTTTCGACTCTGCAGAACAAGGTAATGAAGTTTATTTTTGAATTTGAACTTTTGTTTAAAAAATCGTTTTTTGTCAAAAAATGAATTTTTCAGGGTCGAGTCGATTTTAAAAAGTAACCTCACCATCGTGTTCAGCATGGTCGAAAACTTCTAAACGACACCTATCATGATAGGTTTTTGATCAAAATTGATGATTTTTAAATTTTCGTTTCAATACCCAAATCTGGAGCTCGATCAAAACACTGAAACTTGGCAAAACAAACGCTGAATGTCGGACAAAATGATGAGGCTTTGCCAAAACGCTAAAGCCCGGCCAAAACGCTTAATCTCGGTCAGAATGTCTAACCGTATGTCCAAATGCCGAAACTCGGATAAGCGATAGTGCACGCCAAGCGTCGAAATTCGGCTAAAAGATGAAGTGTGCCCAAGCACCGGATTTCGGCCAAACGATGGAGCACGCTCAACGCAGGAGCTTGACCAAACGCCATTGCCATATTTCCGAAAAGTTGCTAAAATCGAAAAAAGTCATAATTTTCAAAAAATCATATCTCCGTGAGATTAAAAGCTTTTTCAATAATTCCTTTCTTAAAAAATACCCCAATATCCTAAATTCCAAAAATGCCGTCGCTCGAAGAAATCCGACTTAGACTTGATTTTTGGCGAATTTTTGAAAATGTGGAAAAAATTGGGAAAAAGTCACCAACTTGAAAATTTCATCTCTCGGCGAAAAAAAAAGTTTTTTCGATAATTTTTATCATAAAAAATTCCTCAGATCCACAGCTACCCAAAATGTGGTCGCTCGAGAAAATCTGATTTAAATGGTTGCTCGAGAAATTCAAAAATGGTCAAAAGTTCTTAGGAAGGATCCCACCCCCTTTAAGGAAATTCAAATTTTTTATTTTATGATTTTTATAAAATTCATATATTATTTTGCTTATTCGTAACATCTATGTGGTCGGCCTGGTAATCTAAAAAGTTAATTTTTGTAAAAATAAAAATTTAGGAGGTTATCCACTAAAAATCGAAAAATTTCAATTTTTTCGAGCTTCGACAATATATATATATATCATGTAAGTATTATCGATGATGCTGAATACGACGGTGATATTTATTTAAGCTAAAATAATATTTGTAAAAAATATTACCCTATATGATATATGTATAAAAAACAATAAAAATAAAAAAGACTAGAAAAGTCCTCTATTGTATACAAATTTAAAAAATACAAATTAGTCGTTTATTCATCACAATCGACAAATTTTTTAGAAAATTAGAATCAAATTTAGAAAGTAGAAGTACAGTAGCGGACAAAAGTCTTTGCGCCCCCCTTGATTTTAGTGTAAAATCGGCATTTTCAAGGTGCTATATCTCGATGAAGATAAATCCGATTAAGATGAAACTTTTGGAATAAATAGATCTTGAAAAGTTATAAAGGGTCTCTGAAGACGACTTTTTTCGAAAACTCAATCCTTAAAAGATACCGTCAGCTAAAGTTGGCGAACCTTCATTTTCAGGCAAATGGTAGAAAAACATGGTTCATCAACTTTAGAAGACGATATCTCTTAAGGTTTGAGTTTTCGAAAAAAGTCGTCTTCAGAGACCCTTTATAACTTTTCAAGATCTATTTATTCCAAAAATTTCAGCTTAATCGGATTTATCTTCATCGAGATATAGCACCTTGAAAATGTCAATTTTACACTAAAATCAAGGGGGCGCAAAGACTTTTGTCCGCAACTGTATAAATATTAGTATGCTTTAGGTATTCCACCCAAAAGTTTCAATTTTTCACCAAAAATTTTCATTTTTTTCACCAAAAATTGCCATTTTCTTAAGGGTTTCAGATTAAAAATTGCTGTTTTTATTCTAAAAATCTTCAGAAAATGAACATTTTTGGTGAAAAATGATGATTTTTGGTGAAAAAAATTGAATTTTTTGGGGGGTCATATCAGTATCTAGAAATGTACAAAAAAGGCAGTTTGGCATAAACAATTGAGCATAAAAGCATAAAAACCCAATAGAAAAATATATAAATACTATCGAGCTCAATGGCGTAATTAGGCATGCACTCAAATGAAACGAAAAGTTTGAAACGATTTCATTTCCAGACGGCGTCCGGAAATTGTGCGGAAACGAGTTTGAATTTGCCTGAATATTGACACGAAAACCCTGAATTTGGTTTCATTCCATTATGTCGTTTCATTCGTATCGTTCAATCCTCATCGTTTCATTAGAGCCTATACCCGTAATTAGAGGAGCATGAGAATGCTCCCCCGCCGAAGGGACGAAAATATTTTAAATATATAATTTTTTCAAAAATTCCATGAAAGAAATCGAAAATTTGTGTGCTCCCCACTTCCGGCAGCTGAAATTACACCACTGATCGTGCTACTTCTCACTTAAAAGAGGATTTGGACCCCTTTTTATTTTTTCCAAACATTATTTGGAAAAAATGGAGATTTTTCTTAAACGGGAGCAGCGACAGCTGGTAGACAGATTCCAGCACATGCCGTCGCACATCCAGAGATTGCCGTAGGGACTGCTGCGGGGGCAGCAGCTGCTGCAACACCACCAGTTGCCACCGTAGCTCCAGCTCCGATAGCACCGGCTCCACCAAGACAGATTGCCATGCAGACTAAAAATTTTTTGAAAATTAACAATTTACAAATTTTTATTTTTATGAAGGGGTAAGGTTATGGTTAGGATTAGGCTTTTTTAAATTTTGAACTCGTTAAAAATTTTAGACAATTATAAATAAATTTATTTTGGTGCGATTGGATGGACTTAGGCTTAAGCTTAGGCTTGGGCTTAGTCTTAAGCTTAAGCTTAATCTTTGGCTTAAGCTTAGTCTTAGGCTTAAGCTGGGCTTAGGTTTAGTCTTAGCCTTAAGCTTAGTCTTAGGCTTAAACGTAATCTTTGGCTTAAGCTTAGTCTTAGATTTAAGCTTGGGCTTAGGCTTAGTCTTATTTATAGATATATTATGATAATAGAAATGTTTTATCAATACTCACCTGCATAGCATCCCCCATATGCCAACACCAAGCCATCAACAGGCCTCAACATAGCCACCAAAAGCCCTAAGCTGATAGCGAAATAGACAACAGCCTTCATCTTGCGACGTCCTCGACTCAATTAAAGAAGTAGGTTAAAGTAGCTTAGGAGCCAATAAAAACATTGTGTTTATACCCTCTTTTTTATAGTCATTTTAGGCTTTTTAAATTGCTTTACATCATTATTAATTTTTTAAGTAGTTTTTAACATTCTTAACTTTGACCACCATCATTTTCATCCCTACTACAGTTTTTAAGCGCCGCCCAATTTTCTGCCTACATACAAAAAATCTTTTGTCTCTCATAAAATTTGGTGCTATCTCGATTTGTCGGTCGAAATTTTTTGCGGTAATGAGAATCTGTTTTGGTGGCTGTAAAAGGACGTCATAGGGTCACAAAGGTCTTAATTTTACATGCAGAGAAAATGATTTCATACTTTTGTATCAAAGAAGTGGATTCTTTGATAAGAAAAATTGTTTCTGCTAAAAATTCTTCTTGATGTTAATCTTATTTTTTTATCACCTTGACCGGAACTAATCTTTTTAGTCAAAATTCGTCATTTTGATTCAAATTTTTTAAATGTTTGAGAGGAAATAAGAATTTTTATTGAGAAGTCATTATGACGCCAAAATGTTTTTTGCTCCCTCCCCCGCAAATCAAATCAAAATTTTCTGAAAGTTTTTAAGAAGAAACAATAGTAAAAGAGAAGGGTCAACTAGGGAGAGGAACTTTAATTCAACAAATAACCTCACAGTCGTGTTCAGCATGGTCAAAAAGCTCTAAACGACATCCATAATGATATATTTTTTCATCAAAATTGATAATTTTCAAATTTTCTTTTCAAAACACAAAATATTGCCTGAAAATCAGGGTTTTGTAAAAATTTATATTTTATTAGGTCATGTTGGATGTCGTTTAGAGCCTTTTGAATATACTGAATCAGAACCCTCATTTGAGTACGTTTCCGTCAGAAACAAAAAATCCGCACCATTTTTCATTTTCAAGGACCAAAAATTTTTTGTCCCTGCAAATCAAAAGTTTTAACGCTAGCGAGATCAAACCTGTGAACCCCCAACGTTGATTAACTTGCCAGATCGGACATGAACATGATTGCTTATGAAATAAGCAATCATGTTTATTTCATAATATTATGGAACCTATTTAACCGAGTAGATATTTCATTTATTTGAGTAGGGAATATATTTATTTGAGTAGACAAAGGATAAGCCTAAGGCTAATATTATGGCTAAGCCCAAGGCTAAGCCTATGTCTAAGCCTATGTCTAAGCCTATGTCTAAGCCTAAGGCTAAGCCTAAGCCTATGGCTAAGCCTAAGTCTAAGGCTAATCCTATATCTAAGCCCAAGGCTAAGTCTATGGCTAAGCCTAAGGTTAAGCCTAAGCCCAAGGCTAAGCCTAAATATACTCAGATAAATATTTTATCTACTCAAATAAATAAAATATTTACTCAATTAATAATTTCCTAATATTATTGATAAGTGTCTTTCAATCATCGCTTAATAGTATTGATTATTCAATGAGCATAATATTTTTGGGCGCCAAATATTTTTTCTCTCCCTTTTCCCCCCTAAAAATGTTTATATTTAAAAAAAATTTATAGTATTTTTTACTTATACAATCATTTTTTAGGCTATTTTCACTACTCCGCAAAAACGTCTTTAGGCGATTTTCATTAGTCAAAAAGCCTCTTTATGATTTTCACTACTCCAAGAACTTTTTATGTGATTTTCACGAATCCAAAATAAACCTTTTTCACTAGATCCAAAAGCCTCTTTCATAAACCCAAAGACTTCTTGGCGAGTTTTACTACTCCGAAAAACGTCTTTGAAGGGGGCCTAGATTATGATCGAGTAGAAAAATTTTTTAAATTTTTTTAACAAGTGACCCTCTAGGGGTAATTTTATGCTAAAAATCGATTGCGCGCATTACCGAAGCGTGAAAATGATCCTTGACCCTGATTCAGGGAAGGGGTCGGTGTATTAAAACGAAAATCAAGCATTCCGGATTTTCGCTTCAATGCACCGATTCCTTCCCTGAATCAGAGTCAAGGAAGCGTTTTCAGGGTTCGGGAATGCGCGCAATTGATTCCCCGCTTAGAAAAACCTAAGAATCGACAGTTTTCTCATAAAATCCGAAAATGTTTGATTTTCGCTTCAATGCACCGATTCCTTCCCTGAATCAGGGTCAAGGAAGCGTTTTCACGGTTCGAAAGTGCGTTCATTTGATTCCCCGCCTAGAAAAACCTAAGAGTCGATTTTTCTCATAAAAATCCGAAAATGCTTGATTTTCGCTTCAATGTATTAATTCCTTCCCTGAATCAAGGTTAAGGAAGAGTTTTCAAGGTTCGGGAATGCGCGCAATCGATTCTCCTCATAAAATTGCCCTTAAGTTTAATTAATGGCAAGAATGGCCCAGTGGGTAAGAGCATATCAAGTGCCCTTTGATTCTGATTCCGAGTTTTCGTTTCAATAATACAAAACAATTTTCAAATTCAATAATTTTGGTGCCATTTTATTCTCCTCGATGGGTTATAATAAATGACAACTTGCATTTTTCCTAAATTACCAAGGATTTTGCATTTGTCTAAACATGCTTATTTCATAATATTCTTGATAAGAGTCTTTCAAGCATTTATATTGATTATTTAATAATATTTTTGGGTACATAAATTGCCAATTGATTTTTGATAAGGTTAAGAAATAGGCTTTTCTCATTTTTTTTATACAGGGTGGCCCATAAAAAACCGCACTTTCGAGATTTTGACCTCTTCCTTATTTTGAGTATAACTTTTGATTCCGACCATCATTTTCCATGATCTTGGTATCGTTGGATAGCTCTGATTATGGACTATCCAATGACACCAAGATCATGAAAAACGATGGTCGGAATCAAAAGTTATACTCAAAATAAGGAAGAGGTAAAAATCTCGAAAGTGCGGTTTTTTATGGGCCACCCTGTACATTGTAATTATTCTTTAAGGTTTTTATTTAAAGGACCAGTCCAATTTTGAACAAAATGCTTTATAAGAAAGTTCAAGACATGTCGATCATGTCTGGCATTGGAAGTAAATTCTAATTCATTTACCCCTAGAGGATAAATGCGTAAAAAATTGCATGAAAAATTTAAGCGTGTTTGTGTATTGAAGCGAAGGGATTGGCATCACTTGAATTTTATTGACAAACTATAAAAAATGCATTTTTACAAAGATCTTTAAAGTTTCATAAAAAAGCGATTAGCAACTATGGGACGAATAAAATGGCATCAAAATTATCCAATTTGAAAATTGTTTTGAGTTATTAAAAAAACAAAGACCCTGTTTCATGTTTTCGCTTCAATAATCCAATATAATTTTCAATTTGGGTAATTTTGGTCTCTTATTTGTCTCTTACAGTTATAAAAAATGCTGCAATCGCTTTTTTACGAAGTGAGTGAATTAGAATTTACTTCCAAAGCAAAACATGACCGACGCATCGTGGACTTTCTTATAAAAAAAGTTTATTCCAAATTTAGCTGATCCTTTTTTAAAGGTTAGATGATAATAGTAAAAAATGGGCGGCGAAGAACATGTCGCATTGGTTATTGACAATGGATCCGGTACATGCAAGGCGGGTTTTGCCGGCGACGGCGCACCACGCGCCGTTCTTCCTTCAATTATTGGAAGTCCCCGTGAAGGTCTTCGTAGGAGTATTGATGGACCAGAAGTATTGGCAAAAAAAACATTGACCCCATAAAAATTCATTTTGTAGGACTTGTTCATCGGGGATAGAGCACAATCGAAGCGAGGTATTCTTACCTTGAAATACCCCATCGAAAACGGCGTCGTTACAAACTGGGATGCCATGGAGAAAATCTGGCACCATATCTTTTACGACAAGTTATGCATCGACCCACAAGAGCATCCAGTGTTGCTCACTGAAGCTCCACTCAATACAAAGATCGGCCGAGAACGCATGACTGAGGTAAATAGATCGACGGCGTAATTATGAGGGGACCAAGGGGAGCGAAACAAAAGAAATTTTTCGAAAGTCATGTACCCCCTCTCTCCATTCACTTGTCGAAATTACGCCACTGAAGTAGATGTCAAGTTTGCTTCATCTATATCATTCTTAGATCATTTTCGAAACCTTCAATGTCCCCGCCATGTATGTCAGCATCCAGGCATTTCTATCTCTTTTGGCATCTGGGCGCACAACCGGTGCTGTTCTCGATACTGGTGATGGAGTTACACACATAGTATTTTTTTAAATATTTTTTCCCAAGTTTTTATTTTTAGGTACCATTTTATGAAGGATATGCTCTCACCCATGCCATTAGTCGTCTTGATCTCGCTGGCCGAAATCTTACAGATTACATGATAATGAGCCTCACTAACCGCGGCTATACCATTGTCACCACGGCTGAACGAGAAGCGGTTCGTGATATCAAGGAGAAATGTTGCTATGTTGCATTGGACTTTGATCAAGAACTTGCTAGTTCGGCTCCCAACGAGAGTTATGAGCTTCTTGATGGTCAAGACATCCTTATTGGAAACGAGAGATTCCGCTGTCCTGAAGTGTTGTTCCAGCCCAGCTTTCTTGGAATGAGTAAGACTTTCATTTTTTAAGGAAAATAATCTTTTTTCTAGAATCTCCCGGAATCCACGAGATGACATATGCTAGTATAATGAAATGCGATATGGATATTCGTAAAAATCTTTATAGTAACATTGTTCTTTCCGGTGGTACATCTATGTTCCCCGGATTTACTGATCGTATGAAAAAAGAAATCGAATTAATTGCCCCATCAACCATGGATATCGAATGCATCGTCCCACCAGAACGTAAATACTCCACATTCCGTGGTGGCTCTATTCTTGCTTCACTTTCCTCCTTCCAACAAATGTGGATTAGTAGGGAAGAATTCGATGAATGTGGATCATCAATTGTTCATAGCAAATGCTTCTAAACTGCTTAAGATACGATATCTCGAAAGTTCGAACGTAGTGTTAAACGGGGGCAGACACTCTCAACCCACGGACCACTCAACCCGAACAAAACTCAGGACAATTCAACCCATACAACTCAAACAAAAAATCTACCCACTCTTTCGAATATATCGTATCTTAATGTTTATGTAGCAGATATTTGTATTTACATGCAATTTATAGTTATTTTTTGTTAAAATAAAAAATGACTTAACGTACCCCCTAGCGCCGACCATCCTAAATTTAGGCATTTTTAGTTCTCACACTCTAATAAAGATTTTGGACAAAATAAAAACATTGTTGTGCAAGTTAAATTATGAATAAACAAAAAATCATCACAAGACTAAAAAAATCGATTCTCGGAAGAGACGGATTAATTTAAAGGCTTGTTACAAAAAAGCTTGTAACAAGTCGAGGTGCGAAAACTTGAGCCTATAAATGCTAGTAAATTAAACAACTAGTCAATACAGTTAGAATCCTCCCCCATGATATTGTACTTTTTTTGTTCGTCTCAATGAGTTGAATCCACAGGTATAAATCGGCTATAAATTTGGATGCTTGTTCTTTTTCCGCCATGCTTATCTGAAGGATAAAAAGTGCTATAATCCAATTGTCGTTTGTAAAATTAATAAATTACTTTGCATATAGTTTGTAGTGTATTTTTGAGATCCAACTCGTTTTTATGTCACTCTTATATTTTATACATTGTGTTCTCAATTCGTTCATCCACGCTCAAATTCAAGTGCGCAGGTAAAATTGCACATCCGCCTCTATTTTTTTTGTATAAGAGGCTCTCTACTTCCATTATCATCAAAAAAATTATTTTGCTGAACATTATGTTTTTATTTATTACTAATATTTTTTGACATTTTTTCAACATTTATTTTCATATAATTTAGAAGTGTAATTTTTAATTTTAAAAAATGACTACCCCACTTCCGAAACTAACTTTAAACAATGGTGTGCAGTTTCCAAATATTGGATATGGGTCAGGAGGGGTATAGTTTTTTATATTACTCTTATGTTTTAGGGATCATCCAGATATTACATAATTAACTTTTTGGTAGTTTACCCCCCCCCCAAACATAATCATCAAAAATACACTAACATAATCAATTTTTATGAGGAGGGCCGACCCTCCCCCTCCCAATATGATTACGTAATATCTGGATGACCCCTTAGTAACTCAAAAATTATAGTTGGCTGATGCCGAGCAATTGAAGAAAGCTTTAGCGGTAGTCATTGAAAGTGGATACAGGAATATTGATACGGCCCAATTGTATGGGAATGAACATATAATTGGAGAATTTTTGGATGAGGCAATCAAAAGTGGAAAGTTGAAGAGAGAGGATATTTTTATCACTTCAAAGGTAGGGATGTCCAAGTGACAAGACAATGACAACCCTTGTCATTTTAAGAAAAATGTCGAAATTAATATTTTTCGAGCATGATAATGGTTATTTAACACTCAAATATTGAAAATTTAATGAAGTGACAATAGTTGTCAGTATGTCAACTTGTCACTTTTTAGAGAGACAATGTGACAAATTTGTCACTCATTGTCAACTGATTTAGCAAAATGATAAGATTATTTATTAGCGACATAAAAATTTAGCTAGCTCTGACCAACCATCAACCAGAAGTAGCAGAAAAATCCATCATGGAATCACTTAGAAAACTAAAAACTGAATACATTGATTGTTTCTTAATCCACTGGCCAGCTCCATTGAAGGTTCCCAGTTTTGTTTTTTTATTTTTGAAAATAAAACTTTAGCCATTACCAGGACCTGAACTATCTCTTCAAGAATTTTTTGCAAGATTAGCTAAAGGTGAGATAGAATTTGATTTAACGCCACATCTAGAAACATGGAAGGTTTTGGAAAAGTTTTATAAACAAGGCGTCTTTAAAACAATTGGGATTTCGAATTTTAATGAAGAACAGATTCAAGATTTGTATGATAAAGCGGAAGTTAAGCCGCAGAATTTGCAAGTAAAATGTTTTTGGATTTTTAAGGAAACGAAGCCTACTTCAATGGAGTAGTATTCCACTCTTTAGTCTGCTAAAAAAATGAAGTTTGGATTTTTATGTTTTTATTCTAGGTTGAATGCCATCTCTACTTACAACAATACGAATTACATGATTTTTGCAAAAAACTTGGTATTGTTATGACTTCTTATACGACTCTTGGTAATCCTGGTAGACCAGATGATTTTAAGAAAGAAGGTGATCCAGAGCCTTTAAAGCATCCATACGTGCTTGAATTGGCAATAAAATACAAAAAAGATCCTGCACAGGTCTTTTCTGAAAGATTGATAAAGGAAAAATTGTTGTTTAGATCCTTCTTCGACAAATGATCCAACGTGGAATTGCAGTAATTCCGAAAAGTTCGAATCCGGAGCGTATTCGCTCAAATAAGCAAGTTTTCGATTTTGAGCTCACCAATGAAGAAATGGAAAAATTCAAGGGAATCCCAGACGAGCCAAAAATTTTCGACCTGGAAATGTGAGTTTAAGGGAAAAAATACGAATATTTGAAATTTTTAGTGCAAAAAGCCATCCATATTATCCATTCAAATAAATAGATTCGAGCTATTGGATCAAGGATATAGGAAATTTTGCTGTTTTTTCAATTGCAACAATTTTTACTTGTTCATTTTTTATTATGATGTAATAAAATTGTAACTTTTTTAGCTGTTTTTTGTTGTTTTAAGCTTTTTATCATGTTTGAATAAAAAATAGAAGTACAAGATGAAGATAAAATTGAAGAGAATAATCAAGATTCACCATTGTGGAATTGAACCAATTGGAAAGGCATACGGATCGTTGTTCCGCGAACATGTTACACGACACCTATTTCATGACATTTGTTTCCGGCAGTTGTTTCTGTACACATATTTATTGACATTTGTTCCTTGTACTAAAGTTACTATGACAGTTGTTTTTCGTCACCTTTTTAGGACACTTGTTACCGCGACAGATGCATCTCGACAGTTTTTTCTCCTTGATAAGTTCGATAGGCAGGCTAGACAACGATGTAATTTTTTCGCAACAGAAGCGGTGAGGAAAGAGAAGAAAAATTACATCGTTATCTAGCCTGCTTGTCGAACTTATCAATAAGAAACAATTTGATAAGCATATAATTTAACAAGTGTCGCGAAATATCTTTCGCGAAACATCTGTCGCAGTAACAAGTGTCGTGGTGACAATTGTCATAAAACATTTGTCGGTATAACTTTTGTGCTAAAACAACTGTGATAAAATACTTGTCACAATTTTTTGTGTCATGAAAGATCTGTCACGAAACATTTTGTCATGGTAACATCTGTCAGGAAATAAATGTTGTCGGGCGCAAAGTTGCGGAACAAAGGTTCGTATGCCATTGGAAATGCTTCTTCAACGTTGCCCAGAATGTGGAAAATTACCCAGAGGTCCAAAAAAGGGAATCCTAGAAGCATAAACTGGACAAGAAATGGTTGGTCTAATATGTATTTCAATCTACCAAAGATTTGGGCACAAATATGCTCGCGGTTTTTTATTGTGTATGTAACAATTATCAAAGAATAAGATGGGCAACACAAGATTTTATACCAGATAGGCATATTTTCAACCTTAGAATGCATGATTCCATATTAGGAACAGAAACTCGCCAAAATGAAGAAAAGTCCTAACACATTTAACATGTGTGGTCTAAGATTTTTGTTCGCTATTGTTCATCAAAAATTTTCCAATGAAAATTCATTTAGCGGGTCAAAAATTTATTTTTTCCAACAAAAAAGAATTTTATTTATTTGTAAATTTTATTGTGGATTATTGAACAAAATAGTCGGTACAGAAAGGCTTGTACTCGGTGCTGGTTTCAGCCAAAATGGCATACAACTGCAACATGGAAACATTTTTTGATTGATCTAAATGTTCGATGATAACTATTTTTTAATCAAAATGGATACCTCCAAAAATAAGGATAGCAGAATCCAGGGTAAAGATAAATTTTGAATTTCAAGAAAAAATCGCATGAGTACTAGATACGTTTCATACGGAAGCAATTCGATTTGAAAAATTCTCCATGCTAAATCGTAAGAGGACAGTAGGAGTACGACCAAGAGTGTTCCTAAATGTTTTTTTCTATAAAAAACTTGTTGAATAGGTTTTACCTATACTAGGGAACAATGCAGCAAGAGTCAGCTTTAGAACTTGCATTTTTGCACTGTCTCCATGAAATATTGACTAAATTTTTTATATTACAGAGCACACATTAACAACCCTCCAAACCCCAATTGGGGAGGGGTGGCCGCGCAGCGCGCCCCAAAAAATCTGGGTATCCGCACAACAATTTTGAAAAAGTATAGTCAAAAAAGTTTGGTCGCACAAGAAAAATTTTGAGGGAGGCGAGTACATGTTACCCCCCCCCCTTTTGGCCCAAGTTTACCCAAGGACCTTCCTCCAAAAAATCTCGGCGACCTTTTTTGGTCGTCAAAATAGTTTTTGGCCAAAAAATGCCATTTTTGTTTGTCCAATAGGGGTCCCCCGTTCAAGTTTTTGGAAGATATTGACACCCTCTTTCAGGTTGGGTCTGTCAACCAGACTTTGGCTACGTCACTGGGAATATTCTCATACCGAATGCTTATATAAATAATGCCCAACAACTATATAAGCAAAAATAGATGGCACTAAAGTTATTATTGAAAGGCCAAATAAAGCCATAAGATATGCTTGATTCCATTGATTATATGTTGTAACATATAAATAATGCACACCTGTAGCACCGTAACAATCTTTAGGGCCATAACATGCCTAGTATATTTGTGAATCTTTTAAATGAGTTTTTTCTTACTCTAAATTGTGCGAAGACTAAAACAGGCAAATGATAAAGTACTAGTAACATAACAAGTGAAATTGAAATGATCATTGAGTTTCGTTTTGACCATATCTAAAATTTTAATTGTACTGAGGTTGTTTTTTATTTTTGTTGCGCAATTTTTTTGTAAGACAAAAACCTTGATTTGGTCTATAAAAGCTTTACTTACATCCTTATATTTAATCGGCATTTTAACAGCAGTATACCTATTCAACGCCAGAGTGAATGTCACCAATAAATGTGTGGGTGCACAGGCTAATGTAGTGACCATAGTAATCTTGCCCTTAACATCTCCATTGGTCAAATACCAATCGGGTGCAAATCCATTTTGTGGTAATTCGACAAAAAGTAAATCGATAAGAGTATAGTAAATATCGTATGTGCCTAAAGGCTTAAAATGAATAAAAATAATAACTGGACAGAGGGATCCATATTTTCCAAAAATTTGTATGCGGGGGGTCCTTGGGCTAACAGCAGGGGGGGGGGGGGGGTGAGTAACACACGTGTACAAACTTCCACAGAAAATTCTAACTTTATACTGGTGGCACACACGTGTACCACCCTTCAAGTTGGCGCCCTTTTTTTGGTCGAAGCGCTCCGCGAGTAAAAAATTTTGAATCCATCATTTTGACAAAAAAATCAGCGCCGCAAGCGATGATTTACGACCAAAAAAGGTCGCCAAGATTTTTTAGGGGGATCTTTAGACAAACATGGGTCAAAAGAGGGGGAAGGTGGGTGAGAGACATTTGCGCATCGACATTTGCGCACCGGACATTTGCGCACCGACATTTGCTCACCGACATTTCGCACCGACATTTGCGCACCAGACATTTGCGCATCGGACATTTGTGCACCGACATTTGCGCATTTGCACAATGAAACATGAGTTAACTTTTACACCGGTTTTCTTACAATAGTGTGAACTTGTTTGTAAGCAGAAATTTTATAAAGTTCGGGGCGCAAATGTCGGTGCACAAATGTCCGGTGAGCAAATGCCCAGTGCTCAAATGTCGATGCGCAAATGTTGGTGCGCAAATATTGGTGCGCAAATGTCGGTGCGCAAAAGTCTCTCATCCGAGAAGATTCCATATCTGGACCCCTTGTCTAGATATGATAGAAATTTACCAAAAAATAATAGCAAAACAGTAAAACCATTGGTTAAAGCATCCTTTGAAGATGTCAGGCTAGTTTTTAATTGTACCCATAAAAATCGAGCATATAAGGGAATTGAAATTATAGCAATTGCATCGATGATGAAATTTAAAATTTCGTGGATTAGCATCCCTAATGAAGCTAATGTCTTCAGTGCATATTGAAGAGCAACATTAGTCCCTTAATGAGGAAAATACAGGGTGGCCCAATAAAAAGTGGCTTTTTTGGTTCCCGGTTCATAAGGATTTTCTTCATAACAGAAATTTTTTCACAAAAAGTGATGTTCTACAAAGTTGTTCCTGAGATCACGACGGACAACTTTGTAGAACATCACTTTTTGTGAAAAAATTTATGTTATGAAGAAAAACTGTATGAACTGGGTCCCAAAAAATCGCAAAAGCCACTTTTTTATGGGCCACCCTGTACATAAGAATACATAACACGAATCCGCCGTTATTTTTTGTCCTAGACCTCGGGGTTATGGTCAAAATTGGCTTACAAAGAACAGACGTTTTGTGAGATTTTGGGATACCTGCTATTTTTAAAGAGGGGTCCAAAACGGGGCCGCGTAGGAAATTTTTTTTAACAAGTGACTCTCTAGGGGTAATTTTATGCAGGAAATCAATTGCGCGCATTCCCAAACCTTGAAAAGGTTTCCTTGACCCTGATTCAGGGAAAGAATCGGTGTATTGAAGCGAAAATCAAACATTTTCGGATTTTTATGAGAAAACCGTCGATTCTTAGATTTTTCTAGGCTAGGAATCGATTGCTCGCACTTCCTTATCATATCATAACTTTTATTCATAAATCTCTTTTCTAACCATTCTAATTATCTATCTAATAAATTGATCAATTTGAATAAATGTGAAGTCGTTTGAGACCATATCATAGGGACTTATTACTATCAGAATCGAAACGCCACTTTATCAAAAAAAGTTGTTTATGCATGCAACGAAGAGCGGAAATGGCACATATGTGTGCTAACAAAGTTCATATCTTTACTTGGCCGCGATTGAAAGAAGATCACAAAACTTGCATTGAAAGATTCATAAGAATAAGCAGATGAATACTGTCGTTAGAGTACCCTATTTTATGGACATGACACAAAAAATATGGCTAAAATTGCAAAACAAAGAACAAGTCTTTTTTGGCTTAATCCCCTCGTAAGGAAACCTTCCAATGGACAAAGTCAAAAAATTCTTCGGATTCGAGTTCCCCATACCAAAAAACCCCTTCCTTGACCCTGATTCAGGAAAAAAACCAAAAAATCGTATTTTCAATGCTTGAAAACCCTTGTTTCATCGATCCCTTTTATGAATCAGGGTCAAAAAAGCGTTTTCACGATTGGGGAGTGCGCACAATCGATTCTCGCATAAAATTACCCCTAGAGGGTCAATTGTTAAAAAAATTTTCTATCCGACCCCGTTTTTGGGCCTCTCTTTAAAAAGAAGGTACCTCAAAATCCCACAAAAGGTCTTTTCTTTGTAAACCATTTTTGACCATAGGATTTCAACTTATGTAACAATCTAATACACCTTTCTTCTCTCGCCAACTTCTCGAGACTTATCGAAATTGCATAAAAAAATCAAAATTACGAAGCGGTATAAGACTACTTTTAAACTTGCAATATGAAAAGTCATACGATTTTGTGTATTTATTAAATTTAGTTGATGACTATCCAATTTTCTCAGTAAAAGATTATTAAATTATATTTTCGATAGACGTGTGCTTAATTTTTCCGATCAGATTTCATTAATTCTAAATATGGCATACGTGCGGAAGTACAGGGTGTTACAAAAGTTCTGTCCATATATTTTTTTTCATCGTATTTTGCTCCAATTTTGTACAATTTTATTTAAAATTGTTTTTTAAATACTTGTCTTCGCCCATACCTGAAGGACGTATGGGCGACGGAACTGGGTATTCATGCAAGACGGAGCCCCATTGCACAAGGCCGAAGAGACTCAGAACTTGATCCGCGACAACGTGCCGGAGTTTATCGAAGTCGACATCAGCCCACAACGAGACAACGGCGAGTGGCCACCGAATTCGCTCGATCTGAACGTCATGGACTACAGCATATGGAGCATCTTGGAGGCCGAGGCATGCTCAAAGCCCCATCAGTCAATCACTGCATTGAAAAAGAGTTTGACGAAGGCCTGGAATAACATATCTCAAGATGTTATCGACCGTGTGGTAGATGACTTCCCCAAGCGTTTAAAGAAGTGTATCGAGGCCGATGGCGGCCATTTCGAGAATAATTAGTTATATTATGTTTTGTTGTTGTTTTTTGTTCGGTATCAAATAAAAATTTACAATAAATTTTGCAATAAATAACTAATGTAAGTATATGGACAGAAATTTTGTAACACCCTGTACAAACTTTGTGTGGAGCGATTTTGCTCAAAACGCAGATTTTAACGTGTACGTGTACTACACGTACACGTTAAATGTGTAGATTACATACACGTACACGAAAATCGTACACGTGTACATCCCTGTTCAGAATTACTTTTTGGAAAATTCACCCCATGGTAACCTGGACATAAGGAGATTGTGTTAAATCTCAATAGCGCTTTAAAATAAGCCTATAAGTAGCTCATGTGATTGGATGGATCAAAAAACAAAACAATCTAATTTGTGACGTTAACGCAAGCTTTTTTCAGCCACTTTATATATTATATATAGACCTGTCAGGCCATAATGAGTGCATCGAGTAAATTTCATTTACTACGTTTATAAATAAATTCAACAACTTTTATTACAAACTCCACATGAAACTGCACAATAACATAAATCATTTTTATAAAACGGCGCTGTACAAAACCCATTGCTAACATAAGTGGGACATCTAAAGTTTTTTCTTATTAAAAACACGACCGCATTTCATAAAACTTACTTCGCAGATTGATCCTGACAATTTGAGCCACACATCCTACAAGTCTTTCTACAATATTTCGACAGTAACTCAGTATAGTTTGGGTTTGAACAATAGTTTAAATAAGAGTTACACTCAGTTTGTGTAGCAACATCTTGACATATAAAACTTGGAAGTGTTGTAGTCGTAATTGCAGCGGTAGTGGTAGATGTTGTGGAGGTTTTCATCGTTGTAGTTGGATCTGAAACATCAAAATTTTGGGAACAGTAGTAAAGTCTTACAAAAACAACAATCTGTATCGGCATCACATGTATATCCTATGGGACAATTCCCTTCTAAACAAAAAGTACCACCAGGACAGGTTTCTAAAAGGTTTTATAAATTTTTAACATTTGATGAACCTACGTCCATAAATTTCTTTTACAGTTATGCAAAAAACAAGAGAAATCATTACTCCAAAAGTTAAAGAACTCATTTTTTTAATGTAAAATAATGTGAAAGGATGCTAAAATCATTTACTAAGATCATTTTATATTGAGATGGCATGCGGAAAAAGGAGTGTTAACTGATCAAAGAACCAGATTGAACTTTAATAAAATCAAAAATTATTATTCATCTAAATGTCAGTCCTAATCAGTCTAGAAAAAGGGTGGGAGATTGCCTTAAGAATGACGTGGCTATTGTCTTGATATTTACAAGGAAACACCCCAAACTGTTAGGTCAAAACCTATGTCCAAATGAATTTTATGTTAAAGAACACCAAAAAATACATCGAAAAACGTGAAAAAATTTTCCCCGTGAGACGCCTCTGTGGGCCTGGAGCCCAAAATGTGTTATATAGGGCCATTTTTGGGTCTGAAAGATAGCCTCATAGCTTTTTATGGTTAAAAGTTTTTTCGATAATTTTTTCTATATCTGTTAGGGGGTGAAAAGGCATAAATTATGACGTATTAACTTTGACCTCAAACCTTTGCCTTCATGGATAAAAACGCTTTACAAAAATGATACCATTTTTCTTAAGAAAAATCGAACTTTCGGGGCTCTCAATTCGACTTTATTTTGCTCGAATAGACTTTAAATCGACTTAAAAAACTGTTTCTAAGTCAGAAAAACACTTTCTGATCGTTTTTGACACAAGTTATGAAAATTTAATTTTCGACCCCCAATGGCCGGAAGGCATGGAAGGTCCCTGGGGGTCGAAAATTAAATTTTCATAACTTGTGTCAAAAACGATCAGAAAGTGTTTTTCTGACTTAGAAACAGCTTTTTAAGTCGATTTAAAGTCTATTCGAGCAAAATAAAGTCGAATTGAGAGCCCCGAAAGTTCGATTTTTCTTAAGAAAAATAGTATCATTTTTGTAAAGCGTTTTTATCCATGAAGGCAAAGGTTTGAGGTCAAATTTAATACGTCATAATTTATGCCTTTTCACCCCCTAACAGATATAGAAAAAATTATCGAAAAAACTTTTAACCATAAAAAGCTATGAAGCTATCTTTCAAATCCAAAAATGGCCCTATATAACACATTTTGGGCTCCAGGCTCACAGAGGCGTCTCACGGGGATTTTTTCACGTTTTTCGATGTATTTTTTGGTGCTCTTTAACATAAAATTCATTTTGAACTAACAGCTTGGGGTGTTTCCTTGTTAGAGAATAAATGTATGAAATTTGTTGATACTCTTGAAATGCTCTTATTTAGGTAAGAAAGGTGAACTTGTAGTGCTATTAGTCATGCGATAAATATGTTAAAAAGTAATATCATGCATAATATTTAACTGGTTTTTATATTATTCTTCAGATTTAAACGAATACAACCTGGTAATAAAACGGCAATACCGTAAAACTTCTAATAGAACCCCATGGGGCTCTATTAGAAGGTGTTAATGATTGCTCTTTTAAAAATCGAGTTTAAATCGGACTTCTTCGAGCGACCACTTTTTGGATAGCTACTGTAGAAAGGAACGTTCTATAAAAGAAATTATTGAAAAATATTTTATTTTCGCTGAGTTATGGCCCTTTGAATTTGAAAAAGTNTTTTGGATAGCTACTGTAGAAAGGAACGTTCTATAAAAGAAATTATTGAAAAATATTTTATTTTCGCTGAGTTATGGCCCTTTGAATACGAAAAAGTTGAAAAAATGACATTTTTTTCAAAAAATCATATCTCCGTGAAATCGAAGTCATTATCAATCATTTCTTTTACATAATGTTCCTCATACGCTTAGCCATCCAAAAAGTGGTCAAGAAAATCGGCTTAATTTTGATTTTTAGTGGATTTTTGAATGTAAGGCTTAAAATTTTTTAAATTTAAAAAAATTCAAAAGGCCATATCTCGACGAAAATAAAATATTTTTCAATAATTCTTTATATAGCATATTCCCTATCATCAGGGCTATCCAAAAAGTGCTCGCTCGAAGAAATCCGAGCTTGTAACAAATTCAAAATTTCAAACTCAATTCTCTCGAAAACTACAACGATTCAGAATATGCCATAAACAAAAAATGCTTCATTTTTCATGGTCTTTCCGAATATATCATTTTTCATATGATTGTAAATTACTGGACTGATCCTTTATACCAGTCCAAGTGTTCAAAAGCACTTTAAGATTCTGATGTTGATCTTTAATTTGATGATTTACATCGTAAATTAGATTTCATATTTACAAATTGAATTTTTATCGCCTGACTATTACCTTAAAGCTGCAAGAATAAAATAATCTATTTGTCATTCCACTCAACTTGGTGACTATCTGACATGGAATTGGACTATGCTTCGTTTAAAAAATTTCTTTCTTTTTTCCCATATTATTTTTATTCGATCTTGGGAATTACAATCCCACTTTTTCTACTAGATCTCTATATTATTTTGTTGAAAACTCCAAAAGAAATGAAACATATGAAATGGTTTATCTTAAATATTGATATAACACATTTTCTTCTCGTTCTGGAATATACCATCTGGCAAAGTGTCCCACTATTTCCATTTTCCGGAAGCTTTAGTATGGGTATTTTGAGAAATTTTGGCGCTGAAGGAAGTTATGTTGGAGTTTGTATAAGTACAGTGATATTACTAAATCTACTATTTTCTCATATCTGCTTATTGTGCTATCATTATAGCATCATGAAAGGTCGAGGTTGGTTCTCGGAGTTTATCCAAAGTTCAAAGATGTTTACCATAACTTATTTGATTTCTATTGTCACCATATGTGGTGTGCTCATTACGAGTTTAAGAATAGCAAAAGGGAATAGTGATGAAGTTTTCTCGGAGCTCCCTAAGAATATGACGAATTTANTCTCGGAGTTTATCCAAAGTTCAAAGATGTTTACCATAACTTATTTGATTTCTATTGTCACCATATGTGGTGTGCTCATTACGAGTTTAAGAATAGCAAAAGGGAATAGTGATGAAGTTTTCTCGGAGCTCCCTAAGAATATGACGAATTTATATAATTTTTTTCAAGATATTTGGAAAGATCAGGTAGTCATTTTGAAGAATATAAACATTCATTGTGTAAAGTGGGCAAGTGCTTTAGGGGTCATCCAGATATTACGTAATCAACTTTTTGGTGGTTTACCCTCCCCCCCCCTCCTCTCCTCCACGTAATCATCAAAAAATGCACTAACGTAATCAATTTTTATGAGGAGGGCCGCACAGCCCACAACAGGAGTTACTCCCAAATTACTGGAGCTTGTTGCTCATACCCAACGTCCGGAGCCAGGTAAACCACATGCTCAAGGCTTTGGAAACCGAACTTAGTAACTCTGGGCCCAACGTTGCTTAACTTGCAAGATCGGACGTCTAGCACGAGAGAACTATGTTTCCTTGTAGAGGTGAACCTACTGAATTTTAAATTCAACCAACGGTAAAACGTGTACATGTGCTGGGGGAAGGGAGGAGCTAACTCCCCCCCAGGGGGAAGGGACTAAAAAATGATAAGAGTGGTCCCTTATAATTTTTCGAAATTTTAATAAAATTTTACCAAAACTACCATCCACAAAAACAACCAAAGAATGTATCGCGCAACGACACCGTATTTCTTGTGGAAGTATTGTGCATCTGCTCCATTTTTTATCTAAAAACGTACTCTGTTTTACAATCGAATTTTAGCCTTCTGCAACTTCCTATATAGATTATACCAACCAATTTACGTATATTTTTCTCTACACATTTTTCTCTTTGATGCTGATCGAGTTCTTTTTGATCATCTTTTTCAACATTTTAATACTGTTAAGCATCAAATCAACGAGCAAGCTCGTCACTTCGAATACATTCAAAATGCAGCTTTCTTTTTATAAAACAACTCTTATCGACAGCATTTTTGTGATATTATTTGTTTGGGTGCCTATTTTTATCTGTCCACTTATTGTTATTTCTAAAATATCAGATTTTCGTGTTGGAATTTTGGGATTCAATTCAAGCATTATTGGTGCTCCTATAAGTTATCTCCTCAATATGGTTTTGATTAAACCTTATAGAAGATTTCTTATAAGCGTACTTCATAAAATTATTCGAAGAAAGATTAGCGAAACGAATGTTAATAAAGTGCAAACTGTTAATGCCAAACTTGTTGTTAGTCGTAAATAATTGTGAAATAAATTACGTATTTGTATTGGGGTTGTTCAACAAGTGATGGCCGCTCAAAAGGGGTTGTCATCACTTGCGCACACACATTTGCACAGTGTCATTTGCGCATGCAACATTTGCGCAGCGACATTTGCGCACGGACATTTACGCATATAAAAAAATTTTTGACCACAAATGTTGCATGCAAAAATGTTTCATGCGTAAATGTACAGGTTGTTGTTTTTATTGCTCCCACATTTCAAAATGATGCCAAAAATCGAGTTTAAAAGTTTAAAAGCACAGGAAATCCTCGCCCACCTGGAATAGAAACATACCTTGAATGGGTTATAGAATCGTGGGACAGTGTCTCAGAAAAAGACATTGAGAAATCGTTAAAACATGCGGAATAACGAATGATCTTGATGGAAACAAAGAACACGATATTCACACGCGCGAATGAAAAGTGGATGGTTGAGCTTTTAGAAGAAATCGATTTGAATGAGGATGAAGAAAATGGATATTAAGTGACGAATCGCTAGATTTATAAAGTTTATTTTGTTGTTGTTTATTTTTAATCTCATACGATTAAATTGTTAATTTCTTATAGTTTTATGTCTGAATCAATATTTTGAAAAATAAACGGGCACCTCACGAGGGGGTTGAAAAATAGACGGGCATGCCTTTCTATTAGAGAAAATATCCTTGGTCCAATCTTTTGGGAACCGGATCCCCAGTACCCAAATGAAAAGGGAATTGGTAGCCGTTGGTACAAGGAAAAGCTGGAAGAAGAGGTGATTCCTGCTTTAATGGGGGCTTGCAATAACTTCGATGACCTTATTTTCATGTTGGACGGCGCTCTTTCCCGTGTGTAAAAACTCTCTATGCATGTTTTCAGGCGTTTTTGAGCTGAATTGAGAGAGATATGGCGATTTTGTCACGGGTCAGATGCCCTTAGGCTCTAAAATTCGAATTTTTGACCTCCAGCATAAATTTCTGGACAAAGTGATGCTCTACAAAGTTCTCGCCCATCAAATTTCGTACAAAAAATGGTGTTATTTGACTGCGAAGGAAAAAAAAGTTAAGGCCATCGGAAACGATTAATTTGCCGATCTTATAATTTAGACGTAGGAAGCTACTATAAAGTGTTTCAGACTGCTTTCTCTTATATAACCAAATATATATAAGATGAGTTTTTCTCCCACACTTCCTAGAATACTAAAATCATTTCCGAACCTCGAATGGATTCTCCAATTAAAACGTGTTTCTGAAAATTACTTTTGAATAAATGGTAAAACTATTTTAGTTTTACCAATTTAACTATTATTATCATAAAAAGGAAGTGAGGTAAAGTCCTCTAGTCCATTAATTGCTGGTTGGTAATTTTTTGCACTCCGGATGTGCCGTTTTGTGAATATTTGAAACGAAATGGTAAAGAACTATAGGGTTTATAAGAACAGCATAAGCCTTGACCCCTTATGTTATTCCCTAAAATTTTGGAAAAATTTCGAAAAAAGTAAGGCACATTTTTGGGACCAACGGCGCAAAGAAGAGGGGAAGCTTCTCGCTCAAATCTGAAAATTTTCTTAAAGGAGGAGGGGATAAGAATTAGGGATTAATCTCTGAAAACAATTTTTTTTGCCAAAATAGCCTATATAGGGGTAAAATCATGCAAAAAATCGATTGTGCGCATCATAAAGTATGAAAATGCTTCCTTGACCTAATTCAGGGAAATGTATGTATTGAAACAAAAATCGAAAAATTTTAAAATTTCTCTCTCAAAATCATATTTCTGTGGGTAATTTCAGGGAATCGATTGCGCGCATTCCCGAAGCTTGAAAACGCTTCTCTAACCCTGATTTAGGGAAAATAGTAAATTTCGAATTTTTGCTTCAATACACAACTTTATTTTCCTGAATCAGGGTCAACGAAGCATTTTCAAGATTCGGGAATGCGCACAATCGATTTTTCGCATGATTTTACCCCTATATAGGCTGTTTTGGCAAAAAAAATTCAGAGATTAATCCTAATTCTTACTCCCCACCCCTCTTTAAGAAAAATGCACTTTTTGCAAAAAATTTAAATTTTCTTAAATCGATAAGGGGGGAGCCATTTGGGGGTCATTCTCTGAAAAAAATTTTTCTCGATCTTTGACCTATATAGGGGTAAAATCATGCGAAAAATCGATTGCGCGCATTCCCGGAGCGTGAAAATGCTTCTTTGACCCTGATTCAGGGAAAATATCGATTTTTTTGGGAAAAATCGAACTTTTAGGGGTTCCAATTCAATTTTATTTTGCTCGAATAGCTTTAAATCGACTTAAAAAACTGTTTCTAGGTCAGAAAAACACTTTCTGATCATTTTTGGAAGTTTTGAAAGTTCGATTTTCGACCCCTGGTGGCCGGATGGCCTGGCGGGTCCATGGGGGTCGAAAATCGAACTTTCAAAACTTACTCCAAAAATGATCAGAAAGTGTTTTTCTGACCTAGAAACAGTTTTTTAAGTCGATTTAAAGCCTATTCGAGCAAAATAAAATCTAATTGGGATCCCTGAAAGTTCGATTTTTCCAAAAAAACCCCAAAAAATCGATATTTTCCCTGAAGCAGGGTCAAGGAAGCATTTTCACGCTTCAGGAATGCGCGCAATCGATTTTTCGCATGATTTTACTCCTATATAGGTCAAAAATCGAGAAAAAAATTTTTCGGAGAATGACCCCCAAATGGCTCCCCCTCTTTAAGAAAATTGGTGTTTTTCCCAAAACTTTCTCCCAAACCCACTTACACCATTTGTTTGGTACCCCCCATCAAAGTCTACTTGTGAATTTAGGTTTGGGATTTCGTAATTGGGATTTTGAGTAGTAATCGTAATTTCCTGTATTTCCGATATAAATTTTGTAAAAAAATTTTATGCTTAACAACTTTATGTTCCTTTCACTATTCGCTTTTTCCTTTTTCCGTAAAAATTCTTGCTAAAGGTTTTTGCGTAAAAATTATAATTATTTGCATACTATAAATTTGCATTATTCAAAATTTATTTTTATATGCGTCATACCTTTTTTATGAGCAATTGTTATGTTCATTAGTCATTCTAAACTCATTACTCAAGATTCTAAGCGTTCTTTTTAATTATCCTTTTTGTGGATTAGTGCGTATAACGAGTTCTTAAAAAATATTATCAATTTTTCGTGAAAATTCGTTTCTTATTAAAATTATTGAGAATGTGAGAAATACATCAGAACATATCAATTTTTAATGAATTTTTTGAGACAACCTAATAAATATGCGAAAAATTGGATTATTTTTTAAAAGTACATCATATTCTTAGTTCTGAGGCCAACGAGCCTTTCGACGCTTTTTTTAATTAATCTTTTTAACAAATATATATCCTCCCTCTTCTCTCATCGTTTCTTCCTCATCCCTTCCTCTTCAGACCCCTTCCTACATCTCGATCCATCATCTTCCTTCTCTCTTTCCTCCCTTTTCTCACTCCTTTTTCCTTCCCCACTCTTCCCTCCTCCTTCTTCATCTTGTCGGATTTGTGTTTTTTGACCCCTATAGGGGGCTCGTAGACTTCTTACAAGGGACACTCACGAGGTGTAAGTCCCAGTTTTTTATAATTTTCACGTGGAAAGATAGTAGAGGCCAATATAAGGTACTCATAAAAAAAATTAGGTGCCAATGGGCCTTCTATGACCATATAATAAAAATCGAAAAAATAATTAAAAAATGTAAAAAATTTTGCCCCAAGGAGGACTCGAACCCTCCACCCAATCTCCAATTGCCTGCAACAAAAGCATTACACTATGGTGACTTATTTTAATTATCTTAAAATTGATATGTGTTCTAATGATATTGCTGATATTTTTTGTGTTTTAAAACGAAAGTTTGCATTTTTTTATTTTTTGATATCATATTGTTGATTTTCTACTGAATCAAGTATGAATTTCATATCATTGGCACTTTTATGTTTTCCATCGGCTTCATCTCGATCAACGAAAAATTGCGTTTTTTGTATGCCTCATATCTCGAAAAGTATTAATCGAATTTTAAAACGGCGGATAGCATATCCTGCTTATTTGATGTGAAGAAAAATTTAAGGCCAAAACGAAAGAAAACGGACTTACCTATGAAAAGTTAACCTAGGGGTCAAAAGTGATTCTTTTCATAGGTAAGAAAGTGATTCTAACTTTTCATAGGTAAGTCCGTTTTCTTTCGTTTTGGCCTTAAATTTTTCCTCACATCAAATGA
>OZJO01019717.1:0-35621 GCA_900406225.1 Acrobeloides nanus
CGCCCGCAACCCGCAGGCCAAAATGGGTTTTCGCCCGCAACCCGCAGGCCAAAATGACTTTTCGCCCGCAAATTTTGCGGGTGAGACCCATTTCGCCCGCATCCCGCGGGCGAAATGAGAGAAAAATTTTGCGGCTCGCCGTTTTTTTTCGCCCGCAAAAAGTCTAAATTTTCGGGGGGTGTTTTTACGTGTGGTAATTTCCATGATGTGTATTATTTGGAATCGTAAAGATGGAAGATTTTTTAGTGGGAGTTAATTTAACCCTCTGACAACTACGCAAAAATTGAAAAATTAAAAAATTCATATCTCAGTCATTTTAAAAGATTTTTTCATGGGGCCTTTTTTATTAATGGACCCATAGGTTAAATATTATTTTCCGCATAAATTTGAAGTAATACTCATCCGGAAAGTATCTTTTTTAGAAAATCGATAATTCTCATTTTTCATTAAAAAGTTTGTAACTTTTTTATTTTAGAGAATTTTGCTTTGGAACCCAGTATGTAAACTTAGTTTAGACATTGAACTACAACTTTGCTTTTGGCCGCAAGAGCAAAAATTCATTCATGATAAAAATAAAATAATAAGTTTGGGATTTGTAGAAATAACTGTAATTAATAGTCAATTTACAAGAATCTTTAACGACATTCGTGAATGGCGCAATTGGTTGTATTTTTGCTTTATGTGCAAATGGCCGAGGGTTCGACTCCCTCTTGGGTCGAATTGATTTTGCACAAAAACACTTTATGATAAAAAAAAATGCTCGTAGAAACTCATGGATGAATTTTTGCTCTTGCGGTCAAAAGCAAAGTTGTGGCCCAATGTCTAAACTAATTTTTAATACTGGGTTCCAAAGCAAAATTCTCTAAAAGTTACGAACTTTTTAATAAAAAATGAGAATTATCGATTTTCAGAAAAAGATACTTCCCGGATGAGTATTACTTCAAATTTATACGGAAAATAATATTTACAGTTTAAATATAACCATAAAAAGTTTCCGCAGAGATAGACATTAAAGATACCTCTACCTTCCAGATAAATAGTTGAAGAGTAGAAATTGTGTCCTTGAAAAAAAGTACCCATAACTCGGCCAAATTTTAAAAAATGGCTTGATTCCCTATACTAGGGATGTTACATGCCAAATTAGAAAAAGTGGCAAACATCATGTCAAAACATGGTATTTACGTGGTAAACCCTTTTTGTCTCAAATTATAGCGTTTATGAAATTTATTTCGAATAACAAGTTTAATTACAATTTTAGAACGAATAAGTAATTTCGAAAATTTAAATAAAACTACAGGGTATCACAAAATTACTGCCACATTTTTTATTTCAAATAAATAATAATAATCAAGTTAAAACATAAGTGGTCATTATGTTTCCCGGGACTTCACCTTCTAGGGATGATGGATATTAGCCGGGGTATCCCTTCCTCTCCCTAAGCCACCGTTATTAGGTTAAACTTGAAAATTAAAAGTCGTCATCGTGTTTTCCATGAAATCGGAATCGCATCTAGAATTCGTAAACGAGGAAAAAATATTGTAAATAATGAATCTAAAGGGAAAATAATTTCAAAATATGTTATTATCCTATTTATTTTTGGATCATTTACAGAACCCCATAAAAATGGCAATTTGACGATTTTGGGCTATTTTTTCAAGTTTTTAATTTTCACAAGATATAACACTATAGTGGTTTTTTATGCGAAAAATAGATTGCGCGCATTGTCGGACCTTGAAAACACTTCCCTTATAATGGCATATTTTCGCTTCAATTCACACATCTTTTTTCCCTGAATCAGGAAAGCAAGATCCAGGAATGCTTACAATCAATTTCTCGCATAGAAACTCCTTCCATAGGATTGTTTTGGTGAAAATTAAAAAACTTGTGAAAAAATCGCCTAAAAATCACAAAATTGACATTTTTATGGGGCATATGTTAAAAAATGAAAGGTGATTAACAATGATCAACGATATAAAATTTGAATAAAATAACAATAAAATGGGCTTAATATCAAATTTGAGCGATAACAAGTGTAAATGAATAATAAAAAGACGTAAATGTTCTTGATCTTTACGTAAAATGTCATTTGTGAAAAAAGGAATTCGTCAAGAGAAATTCTCAAAGAATACAAAAATAGTTCACATGTATAATAATTGCACTTATAAAAAAGTATTTGATTGAAACAATTTGTATTTGTTATAGATGTTCCATTAAATAATGGTTAAACTTCTTTCACGTTTCATGAGAAATTGTGTCTATTAAGCAACACATAAACAAGTTTTTCATATGATGTTTTTTGAAAAATTATTTTAATATTTATAAACAATGGCGTATCGGTTTCAGTACACCTTTCTACATCAACCTAGAGGCACAAATAACAAATTATGTTAACTTAAAAAAAAACTCTTTTTGCTTTTAAGTTTTTAAAAAATATTAACAATTGTACATTCAAGGGCCAGTCCAGTAAGTCACAATCATATGATATATTCGGAAAGATCATGAAAAATGGAGCATTTTTGTTTTTACCGCATGTTCTGAATTGTTGTAGTTTCCGAAATAATTGCGTTTAAAATTTTGAATTTGTTACAAGCTCTTCGTTGTAATACACAAACTTTTTGAATTTTTTGCGGAAAAATCGATTTTTACATCAATTTTTTAAATTTTCATAAAATGAACATTGTAGCAATTTTTTATAGCTAAATGCGACTAACAAAATAGCACCAAAATTATCCAATTTGAACATTGTTTTGGGTTATTGAAACGAAAATTCTGATTGATGTTTTCATTTCAATAACCCAAAACAATATTCAAATTGGATAATTTTGGTGTCATTTTGTTTGTCTCATTTAGCTATAAACAATTGCTACAATGTTCATTTTATGAAAATTTAAAAAATCGATGCAAAANAGAATTTTCGTTTCAATAACCCAAAACAATGTTCAAATTGGATCATTTTGATGTCATTTTGTTTGTCTCATTTAGCTATAAACAATTGCTACAATGTTCATTTTATGAAAATTTAAAAAATCGATGCAAAATTCGATTTGTCCACAAAAATTCAAAAAAGTTTGTGTATTACAACGAAGAGCTTGTACGCAAATTCAAAATTTTAAAATTATCTCGAAAACTACAACGATTCAGAACATGCCGTAAAAACAAAAAATACTCTATTTTTCATGATCTTTCCGAATATATCATTTTTTCATATGATTATAACTTACTGAACTGGTCCTTTAAAATCAACAGAGTGAAGAAACAGATCGTTCGATTTTTATACGATTATATGAAACATCTGAAATTCAAGAAACAATTGAAATATTTTGTAGGCTATACCACAGGTCGCTTTTTTGTAAATTTAGTTTTTTTTCACGTTTCAAAAATTACTCGGTTTTTTAAAAAAATTTTAAAATATATAATCTTGGAAAATTTTAAGTTAGAAAATGCGACCGTGTGGTGTTCAGTACAATGTTTTACATAAGATATCCAAAAAATTAGCCAAAACGTTGAGTATGAAAATTTTTATCGGCAAAATAGTGTCAAAAATTATTATTTTCATCGAAAGTTATTAGGAACCATTAAAAATAGCTTAAGAGACACTTTCTTGAAAAGTCGAAGTCTCAGACGAAAAGATAGAATGTTCGAACCGGATCCAGGTTTATATAATTTTGGAAAGTACTAGACTCAAAATAAAAAAAGTCTGCTGAGGTCGTGTCCGACTCGACGTGGTTTGGGAGATATGCTAATTTTTATCTTTTTAGGCATACCCTAAGGTCTTAAAGGAAAATTTTAACAGGAATTAGCTTTAAATATAGTTTTGGTGGCATCTGAAATCTGTTCAAGGTAATCTAGAAATTTGAACGTCGTTCTAGCCGAATTTCGCTTGGGCCAAAAGTAGCTTCCGCAGAAAATCACTGGGCCGAAAGTCTATCGAGACGAAGTCGCAAGGACCGAACGTCTCAAAATTGATTTATGTTTTGAAAAACCCCCTATTTCATAAGAGAAACCCTTTATTTATAATATTTTCCTAAGAGAATGAAGCGCTCAAAGGGGAGAAGAGTCAACTCTTCTTCTTCCCTCAACGCGTAGCAATCAATCTCCAGGTACGTGTAATTCTTGATTACGATGTGTGCTCGAAATTACAGTGGGAAACCCTTCGAGCACGGTAGAGCTCTGACTCATTTACTTTCATTTATTGAAAACACATAAACTAAAATTAATTAATATTAATATGATCGACCTCATCTAGTCTAAATTTGAACTTATCAGAATTTTACGTCACTAATCTCCTTAGTTAAGATGAGCTAAATGAAAGATTAATGTCGATCTGTAAATTAAAATGATGCAGAATTTTGATATTACACTAATTCAAATGCATATATAAGGGTCTAAAGTTTTCTCCACTCACACTCAAATTGTTCTATTTCAATTATGACTAAGCTTGGCTTGCAACTTGTATTTTACGTCCTTGCTATTTATGGAGTGAACTGTCAAAATAGTTCTTCTTCAGCTACTTCTAGTTCAGCAACCACATCTAGTTCTGTAACTACGGATAAGTCTAGCCCGGCTTTAACTTCTAGTGTGGCTATATTAGGAACAACTTCTAGGCCAGTTATATCTAGTGGATCTACGCGACACCAAGGTGGTTTTGGTGGACAACAACAAAATGGAAGTAGTGGTCAACTACAAGGTGGATTCGGTGATCAGAAAAATGGTTTTGGGTGGCAAAATCGGGGAGGTTTTGGTGGAAACCAACAAAATGGAAACAATGGCCACCAATTTGGAAACATGAATGAAGATCTTCCTTCAGAAGTAGCTGGGATCTTGGGAGAACAAGATCTTGGTGATTTGGACTCCATACTCGGTGGAGGCTTAGGACGACATGGAGAATTTGGTAATAAAAATTCTTATGGAAGTTTTGGGAATGACAGCGAAGGTGGATTTAATGAACATGATAGTCATCAAAATTTTGGTGGTCAAGAAAATTCCGATAGCTTTGGGAGTCGTGGAGGACAAGGAAACTTTGGCAGCCAAAGTAGCTCTAGATTCTTTGCCGCGCAAGGAAATTCTGGAAATTTTGGCGGACAAGGGTCTTCTGGATTTGGAAACTTTGGCAGTCAAGGAGGTTCTAGAAACTTTGCCGTTCAAGGTAATTTTGGAAATTTCGATGGACAAGGATCTTCTGGAAACAATGACAATCAAGGTGGTTCTAGAAACTATGCTGTTCAAGGTAATTCTGGAAATTTCGGCGGACAAGGATCATCTGGAAACAACGGCAATCAAGGAGAACGTGGAAACTTTGGCAGTCAAGGAGGTTCTTATAACTTGGGCAGTCAAGATGCTTTTGGAAGCTTCAGTGGCCAAGGAAGCTCTGACAGACAAAGTGGTTTTGGAAACTTTGGCAGCCAAAACGGACATGGAAACTTTGATAGCCAAAGAGGCTCAAGCAACATTGGAGGCCGTTCTGATAATAATGGCTTTGGTGGTTCTAACAATCGAGACAACCATGACGCACCACATTTCCCATTATTTAACGTTTCAGATGACCAAGTTAAAGCCTTCTTTGATATTATCCGAAATGAAAACTTGACAAAAGCTGAAGTAAAAACTCAACTCGATGCATGGGCTAAGAATCAATCAACAATTGCTCAGGTATAAGTTTAATTCAAGATGAGAGAGGGATCATTTATAGACTCTCTAACCTAAAATCTTACAGATTGCCTCTATATAGATATATACCCCTCATCCAAATCGGAAAGTAGTATAAAAATATGACATTTTTTTAGTGGATGGCCCTTTCCCTAAAATATAATTTCCCTGAATTACCCATAAATTTCTGAAACTTGGACTGGCATGCTTTTATAAAAATTTATTGTTTCATAATTATTTAGGAGGCATATGCAAATTTCACAACAGCATTTGACCAATTGAGAACAGAAGCTCAAACAAGAATTCAAGAAAGAATTGCTAACTCAAGTTTGAGTTTAAGCATAGAAGCTCAAAGTATCATTGAACAAATTCAAGTAATTTCGCTTATTTGTGTAACTTAGGCAGTTCGCTTCATTATTGACATAAAATTACCTATACCCTGTGGCGTAGCCAGATAACCGGAACGAGGGGGGGGGGCACTGAAGTTGGTTTTTGATATAAAAGTTGTGCCAAAAAAGTGGATTTTTGTGATTTTTTGGGATCTGGAAATTTTCGACATTCTTTGAAACAATTCCTTCAGCTAAAAAAATTCAAATTTGTTTTAGGAAAGCTCAATGTTTTCTTTTTAGAGTGTGCTCAACAATCAAAGCATCACAAGGATCCAAGAATTCCAAGGAGTCCTAAATATCTTTAATTCAACTTCTTCTAACGTTACTAAAGAAGTGGCAGAAATTTTCGGCATTCATGATGGCCCAAGGCAAGCTAGTCAAGGAGATTTTGGTCATCAAGACGGTCATGGAGGTTTTGATAACCAAAAATGGAAAGGAAATTTCGGTAGACAAGATGGAAATAGAGAGTTCATTCAAGAAGGACAAGGAGGAAATTTTGGTAATCAAGGAAGTTATGGAGAGCAAGATAACTTAAGAGTTCAACCCCTTGGAAATGGTGGAATTCAAATTTTGATATACCCCATTTCTGGTAGCGTTGGAGGCTTTGGTAGCAACCAAGGTGGACAAAATAGTGATAACAGACAGGGCGGAGGCAACTATCAAGGTGGACAAAATTGGGGCATGAGCCAAAGTGGACAAAATTGGAGCATGGGCCAAAGTGGACAAAATGGAGGAAATAGCCAGAATGAACAAAATGGAGGCAACAATCAAGGTGGACAAAATGGTAATAGCCAAAATGGGCACAACAGTCAAGGTGGACAAAATTGGGGCACTAATCAAGGAGGACAAAATGGAACTCATCAATTTGGAGGATTTGGAGCAGATGGAAATCAGACAAATGGTACAAATTCCCATGCACACAATTCTACTAGCAACAACATTAATGGCTAACATACTCATAAGAGTAAGAAAAATTGTCGAAAATAAGCTTATTTGGAAATTTATTTCAATTTATATTATTACAGTCAATTTTTACTGTTTAATTGATTAAAATAGCATATAAATGTTAAAGTCATGATACTTAAGTGTATAACTACAAGATGTGCAAAATTACCCGATTCTCCCTCCAAGGGCGTGCTAGGTCCAAATTTTTTAAGGGGGATACATATTGTCTAATATTGCCGAAAACAGGAAAAAAAGGCGAAAAATTTTGCTAATTTGAAAATTGTGTCGAAAATTTGTAAAAAAGGCATTTTTTAAATAATTGCAATTTTTTGAAAAATGGCAAATTTTGGATTTGTTGGTGAAAAAATTTAAGTATAAATATAAGGGGCCATTAAGTAAGTTGATTAATTCCTCTGATTTTTTGGGGCCCGGGCACTGTGGACCTCCCACCCCCTACGTATCTACATCTAAAGCCGTAAGAGCTCTGAAATTTCGGGAGCATAGGAATTCATAAATGTCTCCCTTATGTTTTTTAGTATTTTTGGTAAAAACATAAGGGATCCCTTATGATTTTCATCTTCCGAGAATTTCGTAAGAGGCCACGTGCCTCAGATTCCAGCAGCTACAGTCTTATCTGTACTACTTCCCTCTTCTCTTCCCTTCACCCAGTGGCATAGGGAGAAGGGTCGAAGAAGACCGGGTACTTTTTGGCCCCATTTTCAAAGGTAAAAATGAATTTTTAAAGCTAAAAGTTTAAACATAGGTAAATTTTGTAGAAAAAATTATATTTTTGAAAAAAATTTCCAAAATTTTTGTGCTTGAATATATGAATCAGATATACATCAAAGATAGGCATTAAAAAATTGTGATCACAGACCAGTTTCATTTAACAGATCAGCTCCATTTAAAATAATGATCACAGACCAACTCCATTTATGAATCCAATTGATAATATTACTGACTCAACTATTATCACAGCTGCATTTTTATAAACACAAAAATTTAAAATAGATCAAGTTCATATAGAAAAAAGTGTATTTAAGAATCAGGCAATTCTTATTTTCAATCAAAATTTACCTCTTTGTGTAAATTTAGATATTTTAACCTTATAGCTCAAACATGAAAACCGCTGTTATTTTTGCATCACTCTTTGTCATTGCTTTTGCTCAGTTCCAACAACAAGGCAGTTTTGGTGGACAGCAACAAGGTGGATTTGGAGGTCAACAACAAGGCGTCTCCGGTGGTCAACAAAGTGGTTTTGGAGGTCAGCAGCAAGGAGGTTTTGGTGGACAACAACAAAGTGGTCAACAAGGTCTGTTTGGTGGCCAACAAAATGGTTCAGGAGGCCAACAACAAAGAGGTTTTGGTGGGCAAAACGGCTTTGGCAACTATCAACAAGATGGATTTGGAGGTCAACAACAAGGCGTCTCCGGTGGTCAACAAAGTGGTTTTGGAGGTCAGCAGCAAGGAGGTTTTGGTGGACAACAACAAAGTGGTCAACAAGGTCTGTTTGGTGGCCAACAAAATGGTTCAGGAGGCCAACAACAAAGAGGTTTTGGTGGGCAAAACGGCTTTGGCAACTATCAACAAGATGGATTTGGAGGTCAACAACAAGGCGTCTCCGGTAGTCAACAAAGTGGATTTGGAGGTCAACAGCGAGGAGGTTTTGGTGGACAACAACAAAGAGGTCAACAGCGAGGAGGTTTTGGTGGACAACAACAAAGTGGTCAACAAGGTCTGTTTGGTGGCCAACAAAATGGTTCAGGAGGCCAACAACAAAGAGGTTTTGGTGGGCAAAACGGCTTTGGCAACTATCAACAAGGTGGATTTGGTGGGCAGCAAGGCAGTTTTGGAAACCAACAACAACAAGGAAGAGGTTTTGGTGGACAACAAAATGGATCATTCCCATCGTTCCCTGGTAACCAAAATGGTTTCTCAGGTAGTCAACAAAATGGTTTCCAAAGTGGCCAGCAACCAATTGGTCAACAACAAACTGGTCAACAACAATTTGGACTTCAAGGATAATTTTAATATCAAATCTATTTTTTTAAAAATTATAATATCCACCATTTTAAAATAAAGCATTTTGTTAAAAAATAAATTTATATTTATTTACAAAATTTAAAATTTACAGGTTGGAACAAAAAATGAGATTTTTGTGATTTTTTTGGGCCAAATTTCTCACAAAAATTTTTTCAAAATAACCCTAAAGGGGAGTATGTGAGAAATCGATTACAGTTGAACTTCGAAAAAACAACGATATTGTGTCTCCCACAAGCCCTATAGACAAGAAAATCTCGATTTAGTAACCCCTCTATTTAGTGGCTCCTTAAATTTAGTGGCCCCTAGGATCGGTCCCTAAGGGGGGAACTTATCGAAGTTCAACTGTATGACATTTCAGATCCTGAAAAAACACCCCTGCCACTGAATTTGGCTATTTTTTCGAAATTTGAAAATCGAGCAAAAATAGGATAATCTAGGCCCAGGAAAGCACTTTTCAATTTTAGTACGCTTGTGGGGAAGAGACTTTACCCAAATGAAAAATTAATATTTTGTATAGGAAAAATAGAAACAATCATATGAAAAATGATATATTCGGAAAGATCTTGAAAAATGGAGAATTTTTTGTTTTTACGGCGTGTTCTGAATCGTTGTAGTTTTCAAGATAATTGCGTTTGAAATTTTGAATTTGCGTACAAGCTCTTCGTTGTAATACATAAACTTTTTTGAATTTTTTGTGGAAAAATCGAATTTTGCATCGATTTTTTAAATTTTCATAAAATGAACATTGTAGCAATTTTTTATAGCTAAATGAGACGAACAAAATGTCACCAAAATTATCCAATTTGAACATTGTTTTGGGTTATTGAAACGAAAACATGAATCAGAATTTTCGTTTCAATAACCCAAAACAATGTTCAAATTGGATCATTTTGGTGTCATTTTGTTCGTCTCATTTAGCTATAAAAAATTGGTACAATATTTATTTTATGAAAATTTAAAAAATTGATGTGAAAATCGATTTTTTCAAAAAAATTCAAAAAAGTTTGTAGTACAACGAAGAGCTTGTAACAAATTCAAAATTTCAAACGCAATTATCTCAAAAACTACAACGATTCAGAACATGTCGTAAAAACAAAAAATGCTCCATTTTTCATGAACTTTCCGAATATATCATTTTTCATATGATTGTAACTTACTGGATTGGTCCTTTAAGGCTAAAGGTTGATTCTTCAGAAATCGTTTTTAATTTTTGACTAATGGTTAATTTAATGAGTATTTTTCACAAGACTTGGACTTTTAACGCAATTTTATTAGCCATTTTCATCAAACAATTTATACAATTAATTGAAAGTAAGCAATTTATTACGACCTCTGGTTATTGAAAAGCAATTGAATCTGTTAGCAAACTTATTAGTCTCAAAGTATTGCTTTAAAGCGCCTAGGACGGTCGTCAGTATGTGATTAATTGAAAGTAGCAGGATATAGAACATTATGTTAGACTTAAATTATTCAAATTTTATCAATTTTACTTCTTTTTACCCATATTATTTCTATACCATTTTAAGCATAACCACAGTTTTATTTGTCCTCGAGCAATTTGTCATCTTCACTCAAACTCCAAAACAAATGAAATCTACAAAATGGTTTATTTTGAATGTTTCATTAGCAAACTTTCTTCTAGTTCTATTTCAATGTTTATATCAAGATATACCTATATTTTACCCATTATCTGAAAGTATGAGTAAAGGATTTTTTGGACTTTTTGGTACTTTTGGTACATTTCTCGCATTTTGGATTATCAGCATACTAACTTTGAACCTTATACAATCTTATACATCTATAATGTGGTATCAATTTGGTATATTTCAAGGAAAAGGACGTCTGGCCGAATTTGTTTTGAATCTGAAAAGCTTTGCGATGTTTTATGGCGCATGTATGGGATTGACAAGTTTGGCAATGTTTTTGATGTTACTGTTTTCGTTTAATATTGGCAGGAATGATGTTTACCAACATATTTCAAGAAATAATACAAAGTTGTTTAATTTTGTTAATGATCTTCTTGAAAATCAGGTATAAGTAAAGCAGTGGGGTAGCAAGGCGAATCGTTTCATGAAAAAATTTGAAATTTTTTCTAAGGATTATTTTTTCTCAAAGTACTTGAAAAAATTTTTCGTCAAAAATCTTCAAAAATGGCTATTTTTTCCAAAAAATGCAAATTTTTGAAAAAATGGCTTTTTTATAGCTATTTTTAGCCCAAAAATGATAGTTTTATGCCTTGATAAAAAAAATCCATTTTTTTACAAAATCTAATTACAGTGCCGCCCCAGGAAAAATTTTTTGAAAAAATGGTCTTCCCCCATCGTACTTGGGGGTTTGGCTACGCTAGAGGTCGCAAAATGTTAACATCGATGTTAATTTTTTAAATTTGATTATTTTTTGCTGTTTTTGACTTAAATCGCTTATTAATGATCGTTTATAATGTTTCTAACAAGTTTTTAAAATTTGACCGATGTTAACATCGATGTTAATCATGTTAACATCAATGTTAAGATTTTTAACATTGGTTAAAATTCGCTTAATTTTGAGTGGCCTAAAATGGTTTTTTTAAACGATAGAAATCACCATTTTAGTAGTGTTGTGCAATTTACGTAAATTATGTAAAAAATTCAAAATGAAATATTTTACATAATTTAGATGGGAATCGAATCCGAGACCATTAGACTCGAATCTGGGGAACACTACCACTGAGCCAAGTTCACGTTAAAACACTCAGGAGTCCATGTTTTCAGAAAATGGGATTGTTTCAAAAAATGCAATTTTCTCGGGTTTCCTATGCTTTTTAGCGCCCCAAATAAACTTCACTAAAATGTTTTGAAAAAAAATCTCATTTTCTCGAGTTTTCTGCGCTTTTCATGAAACGATAGTGGGCTCATTCGATTCCTCGTGAAAAATTACGCCTAGCGGTTTAGTGAAGTTTATTCGGGGCGCTAAAAGCTCAGGAAACCCGAGAAAATTGCATTTTTTGAAAAAAATGGACTCCTGAGTGTTTTAACATGAACTTGGATGTTAAAAATGTTAACATCATATTAACATTGGTCAAAATTTTTTCAAAACTTGTTGGAAACATCATAAACGATCATAATTAAGCGATTTAACTCGAAAATAGCAAAAAATAATAAAATTTAAAAATTAACATGATGTTAACATCGACTTTTGCGACCTCTAGGCTACGCCACTGAGATAACTGTTTTGCTTTAATCGAAAGTGCAAGAAAAATATTTGATATCATGGTCAATTAGATTGAACTTAAAAAAATTCAATGAATTTTTAACCTTTTTTAGGGGGTACTTGATATAAAATCTCGAATTTTAACCTTTTTCAAATTGTATAAATTTTTGTATTCCAGGGGGGGGGGTTCGGCTTGGAGAATTCGAATCTAATGAATTTGTTGAAATTTAGCCATCCGCTATTGTATATGCTTCTAATTCTAATATATGGCTCTCTTTATTTACTATTTTATTTTCCATACAAGTACTTTTTGAACTCTTCATGATCATCTTTCTTAATATCAATCTCCTCAAGACCATCAGAGCAACTAGCAAAATTGTGACCAAGAAGACCTTATCCCTTCAAAAATCATTCTACAGATCAGCTTTAATTGAAAGCATATTTGTACTCACCTTCATTTTGATCCCTTCTTTCATCGCACCAAGTTTGAAACTTTTTCAAATCGTAGACTTAAGAGTTGGTATAATCGGATTTAATCTGGCTATAATAAGTGCACCTATTAGTTATGTAATGAATATGATACTGATTAGACCATATAGAAGATTTTTTGTCAAGGTGATAAAGAGAAAATTTGAGTCGAGTACTATTGGCGTGATAAATGTTAAGCCTAATAATGTTGTTAATACATAATTTTTATGAATGGTTTTTGTATAATATATATATGTTACTGTCATATCTGAAAGTCCAGCATATCTGAAAGTTTCAGACATGCTTAGGCATATCTGAAAATTTCAGAAATTATAGACTCACATGGAATGACCACCATAGGATGCGCGGATCTTAAAAAACTAAATACATCATAATATAGTCCTTGACATAAGAAAACAGAATGCAAATTTTCAGTGGCCCATGGCGGCATAGCTCTGAGATCGAGCCATTACAACTTTAGGACCCATTTTGATCATTTTTTGTAATATATATGTTATATATATGAAAATACACCGTCAAGTATTTACCAATTAACGGGCATCAGTTGTAGATCTCGGTAGCACAATGGTAGCGCTCTTGGACGATAGCCAGGAGGTCCGTGTTCGAGTTTCGGTCGGGTCCGAAAACTTTTGCCCAATTTCAAAAAAACTTTAGGACCCTTATATAGATGTTTATATGAAGACTATGAGTAAAAAGGTATATCTCAGAATTCCTGTTGTCTTGACAAGTGGTTTTGGTCTCATTGGAAAGCTGGCGTCAAGAGCTTCTGTTACCAACACATCGAAAAGAATTTGTCGAATCTTTATTAAAAACTATTAGGCCTATTCATAATTAAGGGCTGTTTCGACTATCAGCTAGAATTCCTCCATACCGCTTTCCAGAAATCAATCTTCGATGAAGTTTTTTTCAATCGTGTAGAACCAAATGCGAAGATTCCGAAAATTTGGTTACTTTTGACATATGACTCAAAATTCTTTTCTAAAAATCGTCTCTAAAAAACGGTAAAAATCGCAAAATTTGAACTATTTCACAAAATCGCATATTCGCACATGTTATGGGAGCCAAAAAGTTCGGGACTTAATGTCCCTAGATTCTGCATGAAAAATGGTATGGAAAACTATGGTCGATTGTCCAAAATGGTTCCAGGATGTCCTTAAATCTGGGAAAACAAAATTTTTAAGGATACAAGGAAAATGCGGTTTCTTGTGATTTTTCTTGTATTTTTCAAAATTTTGTTTTCCCAGATTTAAGAACACCCTTGGGCCATTTTGGACAATCGACCACAGTTTTCCATATCATTTTTCATGCAGAATCTAGAGACACTAAGTTCAGAACTTTCTGACTCCCGTAACATGTGCAAATATGCGAATTTTGTGAAATAGTTCAAATTTTGCAATTTTACCGTTTTTTAGAGACGATTTTTAGAAAAGAATTTTGAGTCATATGTCAAAAGTAACCACATTTTCGGAATCTACGCATTTAGTTCTACACGACTGAAAAAAATTTCATCGAAAATTGATTTCTGGAAACCGGTATGGAGGATTTTTAGCTGATAGTCGAAACGGCCCTGTAGATGCGAATCGGTTCCTTTTTTTGGCGAATGCAGCGAAATGGGGGGGGGGATCATGTTCTCTTGTCCATGTATGATAGTAGTAGACAATAAATTTGCATAAATAAAATTTTTTGATTCTGAACATATGCGTCACCATAGATAAGCATTAAATAACCAAGATCTCTATTAGAGATCTAGATCTTTTTTAACTTTAACATTGATCTATATTCCATATTATTGGTACAGCTGCCATATATCACCATTTTTGATCAATATAGGATCAAAAAACACAATTTTAGAATTATAAAGAAAGATATTTAAGAGTTGAAAAATTATGATCCTCACCAGAATTTATTCATTTTATATTTTAACCTTCAATTTCAATCATGAAAACCGCCGTTATTTTTGCTTCACTTCTTGTAATTGCTTGTGCGCAATTCCAAGGAGGTTTTGGTGGACAACAACAAAGTGGAAATAGTGGCCAGCGACAAAGTGGGTCAAATGGCCAACAAAACGAATTTGGTGGACAAGTACAAAGTGGAAATCGTGGTCAACAGCAAAACGGGTTTGGTGGTCAGCAAGGAAGTTCTGGTGGTCAGCAACAAGGTAGGAATGGTAGTTTTCCATTTGGAAACTTTCCATCACATCCAACTGGAGTTCTTCCTCTTCCAATAGGAAGAAATGAATCATATCCACCATTCCCTTGGTTTAACCAAAGCGGATTCGGGAATGTACAACAAAGTGGTAATCAAGGCGGACAACAACAACAAAGTGGCTTCCAAAGACAATATTAACAGAAATTTTATTATCGTAAAAATTCTCATGCCTTGAGAATTTGTTTAATTTCTTTTTTTAAAGAAATTTTTAATTTCTCATTTTGCTAAAAATTTCAATAAATTTTTATGTGCAATTTTTTCTTTTACTTATAATTTTCGTGGTCAACGAAGTCTCAAAAGAAAATTTGAGTGGTCAACGAAGTCTCAAAATAAGTCCTACGAGGAGATAATTCAATTGTAAGAAAATCTCAGATAACATTCAAAAAAGGGTTCTAGTTCCTCCGTAGAAATTTTTTTCGAAAAAATTTTGTGTGCATCGTGATCAACATAAAAAGTTTGTCTATTTGTATCAAATTTAAAGCAGGTGCATTCGCATGCGAAAACAATCATCTCAAAGGAATTAGTTAGAAAGGTGATAGGCTGTTCCACGCAGGCTAAGAACCATTATCAAGAAATTCTAACTACGTCATGCCTTACTGGTAAACGAAAACAATCATCACAAAGGAATTGGTTAGAAAGGTGATAGGCTGTTCCACGCAGGCTTGCCATTAAGATTGTCAAAATAAATAAATAAATTGTAGGATTTGTACTTAGAAAATCGTAAAACTCTTGTATTTTCTATCTTATTTACATACGAATATTTATTTTCTAGCTTATCAATAAATTTTTTATTTACTTACATATGTTAGCTTATAAAATATGGCCATGTGGCCTAAGAGTTATTAGTTTACTAATACTTTTACTATCATAAAAAATCATGTTTTTCTTCGGTATATTTCTAAAAGTTGCAATTATTTACTTTCTTATTGATTTTGCACTGCATGTGGATGAATATTGGTTAACTTCAAATTCTTCGAAATTTAAAAGTGATAAAAGAAGACGAGCTTGGACTTTTTAAGTAAATAAAAATGGAAAAGAATTTAAGTTTAATCATTTTATAATAAGTACATGGAGATCGAGCGACTTCGGCTCGGTCGATCTCCCAAGCGGTATTCTCGAACAGCTCTCCCGAGCGTTTACGGTCAAGGTTTCCCAATATGACTTAGGCCTTAGACTTAAGGCTGATGCTTTAGGCTTAGGCCCCTATTAGAATAATATCCAGCTTGGGAAACTTTGTTACTGTCGGGAAACCTTCACATATTTGGGAAACATTGACCGGGAAACCTTGTCACAACTGTGGTGTCAAGTGTCTTAGAATTTTACCCTGATCACGATGACATAATTCCAGTTTGGATCGGACCTTCAATTGTTAGTTCGTACAGACAAACATTAAACGTTTTATATAAGAATATTTTTTCTAATATCACAATAAATCTTAAAATAAACTATATCGAATTTTTTAAACATATTCCATTCTCTTCACATGCATGAGCAAATTTAGCAGCGATTCTGGAGTAACACCCGGTATTCTATGAAAAACGATATTTTTTTAAAAATCAACCAAAGAATTGTACCTTGAAGCAGCAGCTAAATTTTGTGGCCTCAATTCTTCCAGCTTTTCTTTAGTTTCTATATTAATTCCATGAATTGTCGAGTAGTCCAAATTTTCTGGGATGATTGTTTGAATTTCTTTTTGCATCGTTTCATACTAAAATAGGAAGTAGAGCAACAAGATAGAATTTATACCTGTTTGACTAGCCTTTCATTATGAGTCATATAAAAAGCTTCAATTTTTAATCGTTCTTCCAAATCCTTGTCTCCAATAAATTCTTCAAATTTTGAAGGCCAAATTTTGGCAAATTCATCGAATGTAACACCGAATTCAGAGAGCATTTTTAAACCGGATGCAGCTAAATTTTTATGATTTTGAAAATTTTTTGTGATTAAAAAAAATAAAGCAACTCTATCATATCAATCAAAGCTTGATCATCAACCTTTATGGCCAAACGCTAGGACTTTAGATTTGCAGTTTCTAATGGGGAGGGTTCGATCCCCAAAGGTTTTACCATAACGGCATATGTAAAAGTGCCTTCCCGAAACTGAATTCTTGCTATGCGCCTAGGGGAGGGTGTAAAATTTTCGAAGTTGCTCTTTTACAGCCTCATATAGACATTTCTCACTCTTTCACGTGTTTTTTCAAGCAAGTGATTTTTAGAACAACCATCAGAAATTTTCGGTCAGATGATTTTTCGATCAAGTGACGCTTTCGATCAAGTGACGTTTCGATCAACTGACGTTTCGGTCAAGTGACGCGTTCGGTCAAATGATGTTTTCGGTCAAGTGACGTGAAATCTGATGGCGTATATTTTCGTGGTACTATGTATTGTGCAATATACCTTTTAATAAGCACCCAGTATCTCTATTTAACACCGTATTCCATTTTTGCGAAGAGTATTTTTCATTTAATAATCTCTCTTTTGCTAAGTTAAAACGTTTTTCCAAGTACTTAAGTCTTTCATATCGGATCGATGTAACAGCTCCAACGGTATGAGATAATTCAGTAAGTCGGAGATCAGCATTATCTGGTCTACAACTTTTAAATGTCACAAAGATTATTGGAAAACTATACCGTAGGTGTAATCTAAATTCTGCTCTAGAGGTAAACATTCTGTAAGGCTCATTTGTTCCTAAGCTAGTCAAGTCATCAACTAGAACACCGATATAGCCTAAAATGTTGATTGCTTTGAATTTTAGACATTAGACAGAAAATATGTCTGACCCCGCAAACTGAAGAGTAGCTCAGCTTGACTCGAGAGTATAGGTCAGTGCCAGATTTTTTTACCCAGGTACCCTATCAGAGCCTAGCCTTTATAAATTCAGGTAAGTCAGGAAAGGGGTCATCCAGATATTATGTAATCAACTTTTTGGTGGTTTACCCTCCCCCTGCCCCAACATGATTACATAATATCTGGATCACATGTGGGTGCGTGGTTGGTCGTAATTTTTTTTAAAGCACAACCCCACAATCCTAGTCTGTCGTAACGACAGACCAAAATAATAAAATTACCCCCTCCTCCGGCACGACCTTCTTTTCTCTCCCCTCCTGGCACAACCCTTGACCCCTCAACCCTCCGACCCTGCCCTGTCGTCACGACACCCCGCAGCCCACGTGTGATCTGGATCACCCCAAACCTGGCCCGGCTTATTTTTACCTTGACTACGTTGTATAACCAGGCTATCTTTGTTTTTAGTTTTTAAAGCAGCATTTATTCCAGCAAGAACTCCTGGAAAATTTCAAAATATTTACTTAGAAAAATACTAAATTTTACCCTGCGCAGCAGCTTCTTCATACCCAGTTGTTCCATTTATTTGTCCTGCTAAAAACAATCCATCTACCAACTTTGTTTCCAATGTAGGCTTTAATTGTTGTGGGTTGATAAAATCATATGTCACACCATATCCTGGATAAACTATCTCTGCGTTTTCTAGCCCCGGGAGAGCTCGAGCAATTTTGAGTTGTATTTCAGGTTCGAATGTTGTTGATAAACCTGCTGGATAGATGATATCGGAATCTAGTCCTTCAGGTTCTAAGAAGACCTAAAACCTAATCTATAAAACAAAAATGTAATAAAGGTTACTCTATGTTGTAATTTTGGAAAGCGCACACATCTCGATTCTAAAGAAGGACAATATCGTGGTCCATTGACATCTTGTGCGATATAGTTTAAATGATTCTTGCCCAAGTTTTCATGTATTAATTGAGAAACTTTTTCATTTGTGAGTAGCATATAGGTTGATACTTGTTTTTCTGGCCGCAACCAAACTTCTTTAGTCATAAATGAAAACGGTATTGGATTTTCATCCGCCTNCCCCCCCCCTATTTTTCGAGGCCCTCGCGGCGCCGGGGGGGGGTCGTAATTACAACCCCCTATTCAACTATGCCGTCCAAGCCCAGATCCATGTTCAGGTCTTAATCTAGATCCGGCCCAGATCCAGGCCCGGGTGCAGGCCTAGATCCAGGCCTAGGTGCAGGCCGAGGTCAGGTCCATGCCCAGCTTCAGAACGAGACCTAGGCCCAAACCGAATCCCAGGCTCAGGCCCAGGCCAAGACCAATGACACGCCCAGGTATAGGCCCATGTCCAGATCCATGCTCAGCTCCAGGCCAAGGCCCCAGCCCAGGCTCACCCCAGGCCAAGTCTAAGGCCAATGCCACTGCCCAGGCATAGGCTCATGCCAGGTCCGTGCCCAACCCTTGGCCCAGGTTAACAATAAATAGCCAAGATCGTGTGCCGTCACTTGACCGAACGCGTCATTTGACCGAAACGTCAGTTGGTCGAAACGTCACTTGACCGAAAGCGTCACTTGATCGAAAAAATTTTGGAAATAAGAATGACATCATACGGATTTATATTTTTCTTGTAACTTTGTTGATGTTTTTTTGTAACTTTTTTAAACATTTTTTATACCTAAGGCTTAGGCCTTAGGCTTAGGCCTTAAGCTTTAGGCTTAGGCTTTAGGCTTTAGGCTTTAGGCTTTAGGCTTTAGGCCTTAGGCTTAGGTCTTAGGCTTTAGACTTAGGCTTTAAACTTAGGCTTTAGGATTAGGCCTTTAGGGTTTAGGCTTAGGCCTTACCTTACAATAAAACCTCAAAAAGTTACAAGTTTTGAAAGTTACAGAAAAAAGTCAAAAAAATTACAAGGAAAAAAGTTACAAGAAAAAATCAGAGCCACAGTTTGATTTTGTAATTTTGTCACTTTTGATTGTTGAGAATAAAAAATGTTGATATAGACATTTCTCACTCTTTCACGTGTTTTTTCGAGCAAGTGATTTTTAGAACAACCATCAGAAATTTTCGGTCTGATGATTTTTCGATCAAGTGACGCTTTCGGTCAAATGACTTTTCGGTCATGTGACGTTTCGGTCAAGTGACGTTTCGATCAACTGACGTTTCGGTCAAGTGACGTGAAATCGGCCAAGATTTAGGCCCAGTCCAAGGCCAAGTTCCATATCAAGGCCCAGATCAGTCATCCGTCCGTCCGTTCATCATTCATCATCCTTTTAAAATTTTACTTGTTTTTCTGGCCGCAACCAAACTTCTTTAGTCATAAATGAAAACGGTATCGGATTTTCATCCGCCTTCACTTCGGTAATGTTTGAAAAATCAATTGAATTTTTTGAAATCCTGCATGGTGTTCCAGTTCGAAGTCTTCCTAGTTTAAAGCCAATTTTTTCAAAAGTCCTAGAAAGACCATATGAAGCCGAATCTCCTCTACGGCCCGCTGGTTTTCTTTCAAGACCCATATAAATTTCTCCTCGAAGAAATGTTCCAGTTGTTATTACAACACTGCTGGCTTTTATAATCTATAAAAGTTTTTTTACTTTTTTCTAAAATTTATAGTAAATTTCCACCCATAAAAGAAAAAATTTCGTATGCGATGTTCAAGTGGATAAGGAAGCCGTCCGATCTGGCAAGTTAAGCAGCATTGGGCCAGCAGGTACGATCCCAGTAGATAAAATTTTTTATTTAAAAAAAATTTTTGACTTTCAATGAGCAAAATTTTTTGATCTCTGAAAATCATAAAAAATTGTTGAAGCTCAAAAATTTTACCCAGGAGTATCAAACGTTGCTTAACTTACCAGATCGGACAGGTTGCTTCCTTATCCACTTGGCCATCACATGCGGATTTTTTTCTTATATGAGCGGAAATGAACTATATTTCCGCGGTAGGAAAAACTTACTGATCCATCCTCCAAAATACACCCCGAAACCCGTCTAGCCCCATCCATTCCTTCCTCGATAAATAAATCTTCGACAGGAGCTTCTATAACACAAAGATTTGGTGACTTTTCCAAAATTTCCTATAAAAAGTTATCAATTTTTACTATCTATCCTTATATTTACCTCCTGCATAAACTTCTTATATAATTTTCTGTCGATTAATGCTCGAAGCCCTAAGACGGCTGGACCTTGACTTTTATTTAAAGCATGATAATAAATAGCTGATTTATCACAGACTTGAGCACAAACTCCATCCATGGCATCTACTTCCCGAATTAGGTGGCCTAAAAATTTTTAAATAAAATTTGACATACGATTTTTTTCAAAAATTAGAAAACTTGCAGGATGCATAGCGTAACGAAAGTTTTTTGCTTTTCATGCTAAAGATTAAGTTTCCAAATCCCATGTTGTTCCTTTTTTGCAGTTTTCATAAAACTTTGGGGACACAACATCAATGTTAAAGGGGTGCAAACTAGGGCCTTTTCTCCAAAAATTTTTTTTTGAAAAATGAAATCTAGGGGTAAAAATAGGGTGAAAATCGATTGCGCATATCTCCGTCGCGTGAAAATGCTTCTTTCACTTACAATTTATTCTTAATATACTATTTTTTCCGATTTTTTGAGATAGATCTCATAAAAATCTGAGTATGGCAGAACTATTGGTTTCCTTGTTAGTTTTCGCGAAAATAGCACTATTTCACGTTTGCTAGTGCTATTTCGCGAAAACAAGATGAAGGAAGAATTTTCACGGGATAGGGATATGCGCAATCGATTTTCACCCTATTTTTACCCTAGAAGATCATTTTTCAAAAAAAATTTTTTGAGAAAGGGCCCTAATTTGCACTCCCAAACACTAGGCATATGATAGAGTTTTACCTTTTCCTATTCCCCCAAAACTTGGATTACACGACATTTCTCCAATAGTCGATATTTTATAGGTAATGAGCAAAGTAGATGCCCCACATCTAGCTGATGAGGATGCACTTTCACAACCAGCATGTCCACCGCCAATAACAATTACGTCGAATTTTTTGTTTTTAATAATATCTGACAAATGTCGAATTGAAAGGAAGGCATGTCGTTTTCCTAACATTTCTAAAGCATTTTTTAAAAATCGTATCCTTTTTAGTTTTTATACATATGTAACAAATTGAAGAGGAAACTTTTTTGCAAAAAGATAAAAATTCAAAAAAGTTAGAAAAATGATAAATTTTGAATTTTCGTTTTGATATTCAAATCATTTCAAAAACAAAAAGAATGGATTGATTGTGGCAACATGTAAAAGTATGACTGCGCCGAACAAGCCAAAGGATCCAAATTAGGCTTAGGCCTAAGCCTAAGCCTAAGTCTAAGTCTAAGCTTAGGCTTAGGTTTAGGCCTAAGCTTAAGCCTAGTCTTAGGCCTAGGCTTAGGCCTAGTCTTATGCCTTAGGCTTAGGCCTAGGCCTAAGCCTAATTTGGACCCTTTGGCGTGTTCGGCGCCCCGTTTGGTGCCCTGTTTAGCGCAGTTGTACTTTTACAAATTGCTTTGATTGTTTCTCATATAGAATATTTGTATTTTTTTAAAATTTGATTTTTTGAGAGATGTGTTGGCCCAGAAATTACAGGGTGCCTCCCGACCCATAGTTATAGATATTTTTTTGGTCAAAAATATAAAGGGGACTTTTTGGATTTTTGAACTTTTTTTGGCCCTTGGGGGAGGGTACATGTACCCCCTGTATCCCCTATTCAATACGGCCCTAAAGGCTAAGGGAGCATTTTCAAGGTCCAGCAATGCGCGCAATCGATTTCTTGCAAGAAAAACCCCCTGTAGGGTTATTTTGGTGAAAATTAAAAAACTTGAAAAAATCGCAAAAGTACCATTTTTTGGGAGCACATGTATTTTATAAAATTTTTTATTAAAACAAAAATATAAAAAATTTAAACATTATTTTCACTGTTCATATTATCTTCTTGCATCTTGTACGATAAATGTATTCCTTCTCCGATTAAAATCACAGCTCCTGTAACCAGGATCACAAGGAATGAAAATACAATCAAAAGTAGCCGATCTAGAACGGTTGCCAAATATTCCCATTCTTGGCCATAACGCCGTTTTAGCTTCAAGTGCATGGCTGATGCCTCTGCTGAAGTTGGACCGGGTGAATTTTTAAACAGAGGCGAATTTTGTAGGCAAAGCATTTGTAGACGAATTGGCATAGTTGTAAAAGTGGATGGGGGTGGGGCATCAACATATGGGATTTCTTGCAAACGACGAGCTCGATCTTCTTTGGCTAAAAAGCGACATTAACAAGACATTACATTCTAACCAACCTCTGCCGATAATGGCGTGGCTTGGTTTAAATTGGGGGGGGGGGGGGGAGCATTTTTGTAGAAGAGGGGTATACGAACCCTACGGACCCCTCAACATTTTCTTACTCAAACTCGACTTTTCTCGAACTATCCCGATCCGTTCTGACCCTACCATTACTTTTTTTAAACTTGATTCTACCTGTTCTATATGCTTTTTGAGCTAATCTCTGCCAATTTTGCCTAGCCCTTGCTGCTCTTGTGGGCGTGTTTCTTCGAATCAAACCAATACCACCAACGTCTAATGTTAAAGGGCTGAGTGGTGCAGCTGGTGGATTTAAGTTGCTTATAACAGACCCTCTATGAGAAGGTGGAAATGATAGTTGATATGGTTGAGCTGGCGCTCTTGCACTCATATTTGAAGTCAATGAATGTGAATAGGAAAGCTCTGGAGGATTTATGTGGTTGAAGGTTGGTATAGGGTCTGATGTTAGAAGGCGGTGGTTTTTCTAAAAGAAATTTTTATCCATCCAAATGGATAAAAGTTTGAAAAATGTATAGCCCAAATTTATTGAAAATAATTTTAAAAGTTTCATTTTTGTGTTTGGACCAAATATGGTTCTTTTATTACTTCCCGCATCTCCTCGAACCCTCCCCCATCTTCTTAAACCATTACATAGTATCCCATAATCCCACACTTCCCCCTCCTTTCATACCTATGCTTGCACACAATTTTTATAACTTACATTATTCTTTTCAATCTCCTTTAAAATCTTCTCTTTAACCTTATCGTCATTGTTTGCCCGTCTCATACTTTGGTATATGGCCTTTCTTTTTTTGTCCCCTTTCAGTTTATTAATCCCTTTGATGGTAACTCCAGTGTCTAGCCACAGTTCTAACAACGTTGTAGGAGGCTGTATTGATAGCCATGGCGCTATTTTGTGGAAGAATAGGAAGCCTATCAAAGTCGGTACAGCTTTGTGATGAGCTTTTTGGAGGTGTATGTTGAGGATTAGAGCGGTGAAGAGTGTTCCAATAAAAATTATGAAGATTATTGCAAGGTAGAAAAGGCCTGAAAAAATTAAGATAAGCCATTAATTTAAGATTATGCTTAGGCTTAAGCTTAGTCTTAGGCTTAGCCTTACAATATTGTTAGGTTAGTCTTGTGCTTGGGATTGGGCTTAGGCTTAAGTTTGGGCTTAGGCTTGCGTTTTGGCTTATGTCTAATTTATCATAGGCTGGGGCTTAGGCTTATGTTTAGGCTTTGGTTTAGGTTTAGGCTTAGGCTTAAGCTTAATCTTAGGCGGGTGTCGGAAAATCCGCCTACTAGAAAATTTGCCAACCAGGAAAATTTGCCGAACTGGAAAATTCACCAAAGTAAAAATTCATCGAGTGAGAAAATTTACATAATAAGAACATTGGCTGAATAGGAAAATTCGCTCAAAATGAAAATTCGCCAAAGTAAAAATTCGACGAGTGTGAAAATTTACATTTTAGGAAAATTGGTAAAATAGGAAAATTCGCCCAATAGGAAAACTCGCTAAAGGAAATTCGCCTAATGCGAAAATTTATCGAATAAGAAAATTCGCCCAAAATTTAAAGTTTTTAAAAATAATTTCTTGATGTAATAATGGATTTAAAAATCAACGTTGGATGAAAGTGCCTTTAAAAATTCAATAGTCGGTGTATAAGACTCCATTATAGCTTTGATCCTCTTTTCATTTATAAAAGATTTTGCAAGCCGGCGGTTAGGTTTACTACCATTTCGAACCTGGGCCACGAACCCCTCCATTAAGCCTTGCTCATCTATAAGCAGTTCCAAGAATTGGTAGAACTAAAATACATTTTTAAATTATTTTAATCCTGAGGGGTTTAGAGGATAGAGTAGTGGGATAGAACAATATTTTAATTTTTACTTTCAAGCCGAGTGACGAAAAATTTTATTAAATTGAGATTCCGGTAATATGAGATGGGGTAGAAGCGTAACAAAAATTTACGGGTGGATGTTCTGGTGCACTCGAATTGAACCCTCTATGCCATGCTTCTAGGGCATTATTTGTCCTTGGTATATCGGCATAGACAAGGTCAATTTAAAAAATTTCTATAAAATAACTTAGTCAAAATTAATAATTAATACACAAAAATAATGAATCGTTTCAATAAACAAACTTTGATTCAGGCAACTTTTTCATCATTTCATTCAATTAGGAATTTTAATTATCGATAGGTCATTTTGCTCCTTTTTTACACAATAAATAAGGGGCAACAGTGGTAAACGAGTCAAAGCCCCTAAAAAGGGCAACATGTTTTTTTGTTTAAGTCATACGCGAAATATGTACATATATTGAGCTAAGAAAAATGTATGTAAACTTTGTCCGGCAAAAATGTCTAATTTTCTTATTCGATATATTTTCCCATTAGGCGAATTTTCCTTTAATCAATTTTCCCATTAGGCAAATTTTCCTATTATGCTAACTTTCTCGTTGGACGAATTTTCCTATTCATTGAATTTTCATATTTGGAGAAATTTCGATTAGGCGAATTTTCTTATTCATCGAATTTTCCAATTTGAAGAATTTTCTCGTTGGCGAATTTTCCTGGTTGGCAAATTTTCTAGTAGGCGGATTTTCCGGCACCCCGATTTTTCTTCAATACAAATGTTTTTCATAAAAAATAATATTCTACAAAAATATTTTCCCATGATCTCAGGAATAACTTCGTAGAACATCACTTTTCATGAAAATCCTTGTTTGAAGCCGGTAACCGTTGTCGTAACCAAAGGCCTAATGCCCTTAAATGTAATTGTCTTACTATATTCTTTTATTTCATTATCATCGACTCCTCTTATCAGTAATTCACAAGTTATTTGCATATATTCTTTGGATTTTTGCTCAAATGCAATTTTTGCAGCATAAAAAATGGCAGTTTTATTATCTCGGTCTCTTTGATTCACGAATTTTACAAGATCAGAGTTAGTGTACCAATATTTCAATTCGTCAAATCTAAGCCATTTCGATATAGTCTTTTTGTAAATATGATAATAACGATTTAATACTGTGCGAACAAGTTTTAAATTTCCAGATTTGGCAGAATAATGTAAGGGTGTTTCATTATGAATATCCGGTTGTGGGAAATCTTCATATCCAGATTCTAATAAAACTGTTGCAAAATCATAATAACCATTTTGTATCAAATAATTAACTAGTGTTTTGCCTTGTAATAAATCTTTCAACTCAGATTCTTTTTTTGACATTTCTTTGGTTAAGCAATGAATAAAGACCGGCGAAGTATTTATAATTATGTTATTTATGAGCTGAAAAGCTATATCAGGATTTAGAAACATTTTCTTCGTAAAATAAATAGGAGCCAAATATTCAGCAAACGTTAGATGAACAAAATGAGGCTTGTCATTGATCACGCAGTCTATAATTCCTATTTTATTTTCTCCATTTTTGATGTATTCGATGGGTCTATTTATTTCCATGTCTGATGAATTTAATAACTTATTTAGATCTTCGTTACTCAATAGACGGTGTAAAGAAAGTAGCGCATGTTCTTCTTTGACACTGTTATACATTTGATCAAATGTTTTTTTTATGCCCGGTATAGTAAAATCTAGATTTATCTTGTCTCTCCAATAGAATTCATAAAATTTCTTTTTCATAAAACGCTCATATAAATTAGGCAAGTCGATCTTTGTGCCTAATCTTGGTTCCTCTCCATCTTTGTAAGACTCTATGAATTCCTGACATCCTTCCAATCTTCGGAGGTTCCAGTTGTGTTTTGAAAAATTTCTGCCACCATTCGTAATTGAAGAGGAATGCTGAGAAACTTTCTTTCCTTGTCGCTAATTGAAATGCGAAACTTGTTATATAATTTTGATGCATATACATCTAATGCCCTCGCTTGCTCATTAGTTACATATAATTTCTTCTTCCAAAACTTGATTAAGAAATCTTTTTGAGTGACTTCGGTAAATGGCTCTAGTGTGTAAGCAAATTCATTTAATCTTTCTTCTAGATCTGGCCCCATGCTTGTTCTAGTTGTAACGAATAGTTTGCATCCTTTTTCCTTTAGAGCATGCAATAAATCAAGAACTATCTCATTATAATTGGGGCTAATCTCATCAAAACCATCTAACATGATGGTCGTCTTGTCTGGGAACTTTAAAAGACTGCTTTTGAAAAGTTCTTTTTCTAAAGTGTTCTTAAGTCTAGATTTCAATAAGTCATTTAATAAAAACTCAATCGCGTTTGTAGATCCAGAAAAACCCGGTTTTCCCCTTTTTCTACGCTCCAACTCTTTGGACAATACTTCGGTGTAATTGTTCAATTCCACTCGGATCACCCATGAATTTAACCATTTTTCTTTTAAAACTTTTTCCAAATGTACCAAAATCGAAGATTTTCCCATTCCGGCTGAGTCAGCAATTATTAGCAATTTTTTAGAGAGTACATCGCTTTCTTCTAGATAAAACGAGGCTTCGTTTTTCTTTGGATTTTCTAGCTCACGATATTTAATCAACTTAGAGATAGAACCATGTGATTGTTGCCAAATAAGTGCCCCCTTTTTGTTCTTTAGCCAGTGAATGTTTCTATTTGTTGCGTTTGTGCACAATTGATCAAACTGTTTGCCGGCTTTTTGATTATCTAACACAACAAGCTTGATTTTACTTATATCTTTGTTTCCAACTTCCAAAAAAGAACACTTTTGATCCGGGTTCATTGTCAAGTCACCGATATGAGCTTCTCTAATCGCGAATAAATCGTTGTTATCGTTGTCTTCGAAATTTTTTCTCGAAATTCTTACTTTTCGACAAAAGCTTCGATTAATATAGTAATCTAAATCAGATCCTCTAAACTGGGATCTGTCGCAATGGATCTCAACCTCGTTTTTCTGCAGTTTGTCCAGCATTTGTGAGTCGATTAATTTCTTCAATTTGGTTTTTTTAATATACATTAGGCCATTGAAGCTAATCGTCTGCCCTTGAAATTTAATGGGCATTTTGAAAAATTCTTCTTGTGATTCGTTGGTTAGATCATTTAATGTATAAGCTTTATCCGTTTGTTTCGAATACTCTCCTGCAATCTTGTTATTAAAACAATCTTCAGTGCCTTGAGGAATTATGAAAATGATCTTTTTGTATTTTTGAGTCTTTAATATAATCTTGATTTTATTTATGACATTCTCTATATGGGCTAGTCCAATTTCGTCGTCACATATAAACACCAAAAGCCTGATTGCATCAGTTTTACAGACGCTCAATAAAGTTTTCTTGAATTGATCGGTTTTTAAGAAAAGATAGTTACACGATTTCGAATAATCGGAGATTCGCAGCAACGATTGGTAAACACTACAACCGGTCAAAAATGTGTCTTCAGCTTCGATTATCAAGTAATTTTCTGGAGATAAAAAATCGATTTGGATAGGTTCCTTAAATTTGACGATAGAGGTCTTTATTCGATTAAAAACTTCTAGAAATGGGATTAAAAGTTCGATGTTATTTCGCGGCTTGATTAGGTTTCTTTCTTTAATATATCGTCTGCATCGAGGCATAACTGTCTCTTTGTAATATTCAAATAATCCTGGAGCTTGATCAGAAAGTATTGCTGTTCCTTTTTCTTTACCATATTTGGCTAATATATGTGGCACTCTTACAATCAACTCTTGGTCCCATACATTGCTATACTCTTGAATTTCAAACACTGAGCTAATAATTCCATCTAATTCTTCGTTTATTTCTTTTTTTTCTTTAATATCGGTGGTTATTTCTCCAAACCTTTTACCATCATCTGAATCTTCTTCGTATGGTTTGCGATTATTCTTGTATACTTGGTGCATAGCGAGATGAGTTAGCTCATGGGCTAAAATACCTAAAAATTCCCCGGATTCCTGCTGCTTTGTGCCCATACAAATTCTTCTCTTTTCAAAGTCTGTCACCCCTAGTTCAAGGTGCGATCCATATACATCTGCTCCAATTATGCTGGATCTTTCTTCATCGAAAATAATCTCTTCTAGGATTGGGTATTGGGCAAGAACTTTAAGTATGACAGAGATTTCATCGATTTTGTCCAACTCGCTGAACCATGTTTCCACCCTCTTTTTGAAAGCTTCTGTATCGGTGATTTTTGAAGAAACAGATTTTGAAATTAAAAGTAAAATATGAGCATTCGGAATCGGAACGAAATATTTGTCTATGCATTTCTGTAATTCGTTTTTTTCAGCGTCTGTAAGTAATTGTAAATAATCAGAAATCCATTTTTCGTTGTCGAGGTAAATCCCTAGTGATTGAAGAAACGCGTAGATTTTAAATTGTTTGCTATCGAGACTCCATTTTGAAATTTCACACTTTCCTTGTTTCGTCTTCAAATATCCATCATTGTTAGATTTCTCGATAAGATCGATGATGTCTTTTTGTTGTAATTTTTCGTCCTGATCGGACTTAATGCTAACCCATGACCGAAATTTTTCTCTTTCTATAGTAAAACATTGTAATTCTTCTGGAATTTCGTTTGTGTCAATCGTTTCTAATTCAAAAGGTATATCAAAATTAGGAAAATATGCAACTTCTAAAAGACGCATAACCATTTCATAATCTTTCTTATCTATTGCCAAATATATGACACTATTTCGGCAAGAATGTTGATATTTCAGCTCAGAGCCACTGTAAAAACGCATATTTTCATTGCAGCTAGGTAGCGATAGCGCAAGATTTAATATCGCTTTCATCGTTTTAACGCTAGCATATTCCGCTGCGATCTCTAATGTCCATTGTCTACGACTATTTCGTCGATTTAGATTCCATTTCTCGTGCAATATTAGTAACCGCGCTGATAAAAAATCATCATACGTGGCTGCATAGTCCACAAGATTCCGTCTATCAAACTCCTTTTCAACATAAAATTTCACGTTCCCTAAACGCAGAGATGATATAAGAAATTTTTGAATTTTTTATCGATTTTTTAAAATATGTGAATTTTTTCATTTTTCGCAATATGCGAATTTTTACACTTTTTGGGCACTATGCAAATTTAACCATTGTTGATATTTAAGTTTTAGCATGAAATCAAAATTTAAATAACCAATCCATACCTATACTCAAACTTGGCTCGTTCAGGAATTCGCCGGCTATATTCGACTTTATTCCTTTTATCAATAGAGATACTCCAAACTCGTTACATAACAGCTTGTTAAACTCTTTTTTGTTGACTTGTAAAACATCGTCACATAAATCCAACAGATCAATGGAGCCTTTTTTATTGTCTTTAACAAACACTTTAGTCATGGATTTAGATCGGCATTGCATGATTAAAGAATTTTGACTACAGTCGCTTAGATTCTCCAGAATGATAGATTCAATTTGACTAGTAAACGCAGTTTCACCCATATTAACGTCAACGAAAAATAGATTATTTGCACTATTGAGTGCGCCATAGAAAGAATCTTCTTTGAAAAAGTCCGGATCAGTCTGTTCGCTGTCTATTTCTAATACCATAACTTTTGAATTATTTTGAATAGAGTCAATGAAATCATCTCCATGAGAATAAGTGAGACTTAATCTTAAGTTGTCTTTCGATTGCATTTCTGTCATCTCGACCTTGGAAGAACGCTATAAAAATATATTATAGAACAGTAGCCAGAAAAAGTTTTTTGTAACAGATTTGAAGAATTTGGATGCAAATTTTTTCCAAAACTAGCTAAAACTGTTCCTTATGCCCTAAAATAGAGGGAAAAAATCGAATTTTGTGCTATTGAGATCGATTTTGAAGGTATTTTGGACAATCACAGTGAAAAAATGCCAAAAATAGCGTTTTCACGGTGGAAAATGTCGAAATTTTGACGAAAGAAGTCTAATAAAGGTGTTTTTGGAGGCCCTTGATTTCAACGAAAACGCTATTTTTGGCATTTTTTCACTTTGATTGTCCAAAATACCCTCAAAATCAATCTCAATAGCACAAAATTCGATTTTCTCCTGCTATTTTAGGCCATAAGGAACAGTTTTAGCTAGTTTCGGAAAAAATTTGCATCTTTCCAGTCTGACCGTTCCCTTGTGAGTCTTATCTCCCTGTCTATTAGAGCTCTCCGAGCTGAGCCGCGCCGTGCGCCGAGCCGCTACTTTTAGCCGAGCCGATACTTTCCGAACCGGTAGAGCCGAGCCGATCGATCCGGTCAAAAATCACCGGCTCGGAGAGCTCTAGTTGTTAGTAAAGCTCTCTGAAAAACAAGATGACGTCATGTGATGAGTCATCGATTTCGCAATAGGTTTGAATCATAGGTGCCCAACTACGGGGGGTGAGGTTTCCCATTTACGCGGTTGGTCCAAAATTTTATTACTGTGAGGGCCCCAAATTACGAGGTTGGTCCAATTTTTCTAAAATTTTCTAAAAAAACATAAGGGGGGACCCTTATGTTTTTTTAAAAATTTTTTGCTCACGACGAGGTTAGGGGGGTGTCACCCCCCCCCCATTGTTCAGCCGTGGTTTGAATTCATCCCTGTTCTATTATTTAATAGGCTAAAGGGCTTTCTTACTCAATACCTAACACTTTTCTTTTACACCGTTCTAAAATTCCTTAAAGGGTTAGAGCTACGAGACTAAAAAGTTATAACCATGTTGGGGGGACTCTTATCTCCGAAAAAATTTTGTCTCAACATTTTTGCAGGAAAAATCCCTATAGGGGTAATTTCTAGGCGAAAAATCGATTGTGTGTATTTTTGAAGCGTGAAAAATTAAATTTGATCCTGAAAATCAGGGTAGAACTGCGTTTCAACTCGAAATCATAAAAATCGGCTCCGTTCAAATGAAGAAATAAAATATTGGAACAATGGTCTAATTCAATATTAGAAAATCGAAAAAATTTTCGCGTTGGAACGCAGTTCTACCCTGATTTTCAGGATCAAACTTAATTTTTCAGCCTTCATATTGGTGGATCGGGCATTCTACCACTAAAATATGAAGCCAATTTTTGTAAACACATTAAAATTAAAACAACAAATCAAACACAAGCATGAGGATAGACCAATTAAAAATTTTTTTATTACACATCTCTTTTAATCTTTTTTCAAGTTGGACTCCTTTTAATCCGTTCATCATTAGTTTGGTTAGGAAATTTTTTGTCAACTGATGCCATTGACTCAAAAAATAATGTAGGCTCTAGGAATGTTCGAAACGAAACTTTCGAAATGAAACAAAATTTTGACTACATTTTTTTGTTCAAAATAAAAGTGCATACAAAAAGTTCTACTCTGATTTTCAGGGTCAAACTTAATTTTTCACGCTTTGAAAATGCTCACAATCAATTTTTCGCCTAGAAATTACCCCTATAGCCTATAGGGGTAATTTTTCTGAGCAACTTTAATTATGGTGATTTAAAAAACGCTTTTCCTGATTTGTCCGCACTTTTATTTTGGCCTAGGTATGCGACGTTATTTTAGCATTTTGACCCGTAATTCATAAAGAAAAAATCTTTGAAAGAAAAAATGTAAATTTTGAGGTACAAACTGATCATTTACTATATTTAGCAGATTTTGCGCTTTTCTTTTTTCATCATTATCAGCAAGAAAATGGCTAAATACATGAAACGTTATTCTCTTTTCATTCAATAATTTTGCCTTTAAGGGATAGATTACTGCAAAAGTAAATCTTGGCGTTCCCAGATTACTCGAAACCTTTCCACATCTTTACGGATGGAAGTCTTCTTGCACACGCTGGTCCACTGATGCAGTTTTTGGATGAAATCAAGGGTCAATTCGTCGCAATCGCATATTGCAGTCGCTCATTAACGCTCCTTGAACGAAGAATGTCACCAACTGAAATTGAGCTTTCGGCAATTGTTTATGCGTTAAGGTCTTTCAAACCACACGTATTCATGAGCGAAATAGAGATTGATCTCGTTTAAAACGCTTTTATTTATACAGAAAAATTTTTCATTTTAAATAAATAAATTAATTTACACGCACTAGGCGCATATTGAATAGTAGGGTTGAAGGGAAAATTTTTTCATTTCCCGAATCAGGAATTCCCAAGGATTTTTTTCCCGAAAATGGCCATTTTTGCCATTTCGGGAATCTCAAAGATCATTCCCGATTTCGGGGAATTTCCCGTTTCCCGAAGCAATTCCCGCCCGATTTTTTCGGGAAATTTTCCAAAATTGATCTAATTTTCACTTTAAAAAAAGTTCACAATTTTCCATTTTTTCGTCAAAATTCATTATTTTTTGCAACAAATCTTATTTTCTGAGCATTTTAAGCTTAAAAATTATACAAATTTCCCTCTTATGTTTTTGTCCAAAATTTTAAAAAACAAAAAATAAGGGAGGGCCAAGGCAATTTTTCTTAAATTTTTCATTTTCCAATTTTCCCAAAGAAAAATTTCCCAATTTCGGGAATTTCCCGCCCAATTATGATTCCCGTTCCCGAGAAGAATTTCCAGTTCTCACAACCCTATTGAATAATTATACAATAATTACATAAAACGACACAAAATAAAACATCACAAATATAATTTTCATAAGAGATTATCACGCATAAAAAGTGTATAATTGACATAGAACATAAACCGAATATAAATAATGAGAATAAATAAATAGCTGACCCATATGCCCGGAAAAAGATAAAATTAAATGAATAAAGATAATTCCATAGTTCTAATATAATTGGCAAATAAAGAAACAGGTAATAAAACGATATTTGGTGGAAGTTTCAAGTAAATTTTACCAATCCTATGAAAAAGAAACCTAAGGGGGAGGGGGGTGACTTTTACCACTTATTCTCGGTGAAAAATTTTTTTGTTAAAAAAACATGTTTCTAGGGGTAATTTTATGCGAGGAATCGATTACGCGCATCGAAAAATTCTGAAAAATTTTCCAGGGGGTCAAAAACTTGAAAACAATGCGTCAAAATTAGGGGTTGTAAGTTTTAACCCCAACAAAATTATTTTTGGGGGTTTTTGACCCCCGAAAAATTTTTTCAGATTTTTTCGATGCGCGCATCGATTCCTCGCACAAAATTACCCCTAAAAATGATTTTGTTGAGGTTAAAACTTATAACCCCTAATTTTGACGCATTTTTTTCAATTTTTTGACCCCCGAAAAATTTTTCTGAATTTCATCATTTTTTGCAACAAATCTTATTTACTGAGCATTTTAAGCTTAAAAATGAGTGTTTTTCAGCAAAAAATTTCGCACCGACAGGCGCGAAAAAATAGGGGATTAAAGTGTTTTTGAATTTTTTTTAAAACTCGGAAAAATTGCCTTGGCCCCCCTTATGTTTTTGCCCAAAATTTTCGAAAAAACATAAGGGGGGACCAAGGAAAAAAATTTTTTTCCAAGTTGGGCCCTCCCCGAAATTTTTTTTTGGGTACGCCACTGGACCCACTCCTTGCCCAAGTGTGTTGGGGACTCCCAAAAAACCCATACCAGTGGATCCGACGTCAGTGGCATTTGATTAATTGCCACCTATATATAAATTAATATTTGTACCCTGTATTTTATGTCACAGAAATGTTTCATGTCACAGGACGAACACATAGACCGTCAACTTTTAACTCAAATTTGATCCTCAAAAAGATTTTTCCGGAAGATTTTACTATTTTTTCAACACATTCAGTAGTCAGACAAATCATTCTGTCAAACTGCCATAAAATTTGCACCGTTAGTTTTCGAAATCTCAATTTGACTAAAATCAGGGTGCCCCGTTTTTTCATATATTTGTTTAAATTTGCATTACAATTTTTCATATGTTTGCAAGCTCTTTGTTTGTTAGAGTATCACATAAATTTGTTTCGATTTAAAGAAAAGAAGTTCGCACCCATTTTGGCTGACTCAATTCTTATCAATCGGTTCACATGATTAATCGGTGGATAAATAGCAATAAAAATCTATTGCACAACTGGTGCCTTTAAGCTCTTTATTTGTTAAGTATCATGTGAAATACATTTGATAGGTATTCGATTTTATTCGGACAGGATTCGTTTCCAACTAAAACATTACGAAATTTGCGTCATACTACAAAAGCTGTATAAAACGAGCAATAAAAACTGCTAACTGTTTTAAAAATCATGTCTGATTAAAGGGTCGAGCGAGAGATCAGAGTGAATTCTCCTATTCAACGAAAGAAAATTGTGTGATACTCCATATCTTTCAATATTAAACGAGAAATGTCTGTCTGTTTGTCTGTGTCATTGCACTTTGTAACCTTAAGTCCAATCCCGTTACGACTTAGATTTTTGGAAAGAGCTCAGTGGGTGAAGAAAAACGACACCAAAATCATGGGGGTACCCCATCTCGAAAAAATTTAAAATTCCATTTTTCATTTTTGCCTTTTCAATTTAGGTATTTGGTCAGAAATAACCAGTTGCCTTCAAGGTGCATTTGATAAAGCGTTCGTTTTGCAGTCGGAAAGGCACAGGTTTGATTCCCATCCCCGCGAAAAAATTTTCTTTTTCAATAAATGTTCTTTTTTTGAAAATCGACTATTTGAAAAAAAACGAAAAATTGGATAGAAATTGAAAAAAATGTGAAACTTCGAAAAAATTAAAAAATTCTAAAAGATTTTGGAGCTGTACGGCCTGGGGGGGGGCGCACTTAACGTGACTCCAAAGGCCGAAGTAGAAAAACGTTAAAATTTTTATAGAAACACACCCCCTA